>VOQZ01000580.1:0-66569 GCA_008079305.1 Phytophthora palmivora
GCCTCATCAGGCAGCTTGCAGAAGTATTTCGAAGCAGCCATGAGTAGATTCTGGCGGAACAGCGAGTGCCGATCATGGATCAAGGAGCGGTGAAGGTACCAGATCCAGGATCGCAAGATGTAGACATGGAGTCTGTAAGATCTGAACAATAGCACATCTCGATGGGAGTATGATCCAGACGATATCGACTTCCCCATGGCCGCTCGAGCAATCGGTAGCTACAGCCACGACCGGATCAGCCGGATCAACCATGATCCAGAGAGTCCGGATTCCGCGATCTCAGACCTCAAGGAATTCACAGGGAAAGATCAAGACGAAGATCGGGCCAGAGCGTGGATTGGCAAAGTGAAATCGGCGTTCATGCGAGATCAAGCCTCCGATGAAGAGAAATGTTTGACCTTTGCGGATCTATTGGCTGGATCCGCCAAAAATTGGTATCGACAACTAAGCAGATCCACCCGTAACAAATGGTCGGATCTGCTTCGAGCTTTCCAGATCCAGTATTGCGGATTGGGGGTATCAGTGGCTAGACAATACTATCATGCCCGACGCCGACCAGAAGAATCTCCCCTCGATTATCTCTTACCGCCTAAATGTCGCCGGATTACGCGCAAAGTTGAAGATCAAGGACGGTAATGCGAAGGATCGACGCGAACATGTGGATCACTATATTGAGACTCTGGAAGATCAAGATCTAGCTGACAGGCTGACTCTGCTACGACTATCCGACGCGGACGATCTGGAAGAAGTACTACGAGCCCGTGAACGTGCAAAGAGCAGGCAGAAGAAGGCCGCATTCGGATCCAGCAAGTACCGACAGAAAGCGACTAATCCAGCACCTGCAGCTACGACGAAAATGTCCGTGCGGTACAGATCCGGACGGTAGAGTCTGAATCTGAGTCTGGATCCGACGGATCGGATGGATCTGACTCGGACGGAGACAATCATCGGCGGATCTACCTGGCAGCTGAACAGGAGGTTATTCCAAAGACAGAATCCGGTATGGAGAAGGTCGAGCAAGTACCAATCATCCACAAGTCGACGGATCAAACCCCACTAGATCATAGATCCCGGATCCAGAGCGGCGGATCCGATCGGAATCGTTGCTCACACTGTGGATCCAAGAAGCATTCAGATCTAGGATGCTGGAGACGCCTCACTTGTCATAAGTGTGGCAAGCGAGGACACCGGCAGATCACTGCCTCTTTGTGTGCCGGGGGTGCGGGGAATTACATGATATGGGAAAATGCCCTATGGAAGAGTTCTACAACCAGATCCGCCAATGGTTCAACCCAGCCAAACATGCAGGTATGCTTCCAGAATCTGCAGAAAAGATGTTAAACTAGGACGCTCGCCGGGTTGGAATCCGGTACGAGCCGAGCGTTCTAGATATTGCATCTATGCATTTGTGAACAAGAAATCGGTAGATCAGGGTAGCAAGATCCCAGATCTACGCGGTAATACATGTGATCTGAATGGAAACCGTGCTGTCGCAATTTCGAGTATCCGCCAGGCGGATGATTATTCCAGATCTGAAGTGACCATGATGGTGGACCTCCATCCGGAGAGATAAGGGGTTACTGGAAGCAACAGGATCCAGATCTGTGGTTCAAACCCACAGATCAAGAGGATACGCCAGTGATCCAGAAGCCAAGTCAGATCAAGGAGATCCGAAGATCCGAAGTTATGGATCTCTTGCCAGGAGAATCTCGGGGATATTGGAAACACTATGCCCCGGGAAAATGGTTCCGACAAGCCAAGATCGCTGGTAAGATCAACAATGAGAAAGGGATCTTGCTCTTAGATACAGGCGCCGAAGTGTCCATAGTGGATACGGCCTTTGCTCGTAAGGTTGGGTGCTATATCGATACGAGCCAGATCCAAGATTGCGTTGGGATTGGCGAAAGTGTTTACAGGACAGAAGGGAGAACCCGGATCAAGATCACTATGGCCGGATCGCTGGTTACTTTTTCGATATTTGGGTTGGAGATCTGGCAGGTCAAGATGCCATCCTGGGTATGGATTTCATGGTACCGGCGGGGATCCGACTGGATCTAGCCTATGGATCTATAAGCTTACCTGATGAAGTGCGGATCCAGCTTAGTGGGCGTCGACAGCTCTATAGCGACAAGGCCCGGCTGGTAACCGTAGGAGAACATATCCAGATCGAGATCGGGCAATCAGTGGAGCTTCAACTACATCTCCGGATGTCAGATCACGAGAAGTTCTGGGTCACCCGGGGGGATCGTTGGGTACCTACGGTGGTGAAAGGCCTCGGAAGGAGACGGTACTTGCAGATCACCAACGTAAGTGATAAGGCAATCATATTGCAAGAAGATGTAAGGATTGGGATCTGGCTAGCGGGTGATCATATCCCCCGAATGCCAGGATTTGTCTCAGTGGGATCACGTCGGTATATGGAATGGCAAAATCTAGCTCTAGAAGCCACGGTGGAAGGGGATTTGAGCATGATGAGATCTTGATGGAATCCACAGAGCCGATGGTAGATCGACCTTCCTACCCCGCACCTCGTGCTATCCTGAAACGACCTGAGATCTCGCAGGATACAGGTAAAACCAGCATTGACGACCGAAGATCAACCTCAGCGGGGATGGATCCGCCGGATCGGACCCCGATCAAACCGGTAAAGATCGAGGTGACAAACCAAAATATGGATCAGGTGAAGATGGACGATTTGGATCTAGTGATCGAAGGATCAGCGGAGAGAGATCTACCCGGACGGTTATCGGCCCCGATACAGGAGGCGTCGCTGGAGAATCAAAGTAATTCTCCCGATCCAGAGCCGGATCCGGAGGTACATTATCATGAAGGTAACGATCTGTACGCGGAGAACGTAGATGGCGATCCTTCCAGAAATCAACTCTACCACGGATGAGGTGAAGATTGAGGATATTTAAGTTGGAGATCCGGGGATCCAGACTATTGCAGAGATCGAACGATTACGTCAGAAGATTTGGAAATATCGACATCTTCTCATCGGGAAAGGGAACGCTCTGCCACCAGCCGCGAGAGGTGTGGTCTGTGATATCGATGTGGGAGATGCTAGACCAATCGCCCAAAGAGTGAGGAAGATCGCCCCTCGATTTCGCGAGAAGTTATCGGAACTGATTAAGGGATTATTATCAGCTAAGATGATCAGCTATTCCAGATCACCCTGGGCCTCGCCGATCGTGGTGATCGTGAAGAAGAATGGGGTGGACATTAGGCTGTGTATTGATTACCGTCTGGTCAATAGTCTCACCCAACTGATGGTCTATCCTATGCCCCTGATCAACGATCTTCTGGAAGATCTGGATAAAGTCTTGTGGTATTGCTCCTTGGATATGGCCAGTGGATTCTGGGTGGTGACTATGACAGATCGAGCTCGAGCGATCTCAGCTTTCATTACCCCATTTGGGCTATTCGAATGGAATCGTATGCCGTTCGGCTTGAAGAATGCGCCACAGATCTACCAACGTCTGATCGACAACGCCCTGTATGGATTCACCCGGATCCCGCCTCCCGGATCGGATCCAATATCTACAGATGTGTTTGAGGCGGGAGAAGCCGATGATCCGGACAAGCCATCGGTGATCGGACGCAGATCGTATATCGATGACATCCTTGTACCAGCGGATAGTTGGGATCAGCTATGCGATCGAGTGGACGCCCTACTGGAGGCGTGCGATAGATGGAATCTTTCGATCAGTGCGGTGAAGAGTTTCTGGGGTATGAGTAAAGTGGAATATCTCGGTCATCGAGTTTCGAAAGACGGACTGGAGGCGAATCCCAAGGATCTAGAGGCATTAACGGATTTAGCGTTTCCTGGATCGTTGAGATCGATGCAGTCTTTTCTGGGAAGTCTGAATTATTACAGTCGATTTATCGAAGACTACGCTATTTACGCAGCCGTGCTGTACGAGTTGAGGGAGGTCGATTTCGCCGTAATGTCCAAGGATAATGTGCGGATCCAGATCAAGCGAAGTATGGAACGTTCGGAGTTAGATCAACTGGATCTGAAGGAAGATCCAGGATCGGGTCTGACACTAAAGTCCATGGAGACGCTCGATCCAGAAGAACTGGAGGTAGACAGGGTTGATCCACGATGGATCCGTGCTCATCGGGCCTTCGAGACACTCAAATCGAAGATCGCATCCACCCCGATCCTACGTCATTTTGATACGGATCGGGAGGCTGTGGTGATCGTATATGCAAGTGATTGGGCGATCTCGGCAGCTCTCGTGCAAGAGTACGACCAGATCTACTATCCGATCACCTTCGCGAGCCGGACGTTGAAGTCGAACGAGTTGAATTACAGCCCCGTGGAGAAAGAAGTGTTAGCGCTGCTAAGGATCCTGGATCTCGGATATAACATGTTGGTGGGACGCCGGATCCGGGTGCTGACTAGATACTCCACGTTGGCCTGGTTATTTAGATCGACCGGATTACAAGGGCGATTGGGCCAATGGGCGTCACTGCTATCACCGTGGACATTAGAGATTGTAAAATGTGTTAAAGGAGAAGAAGAGATCCTAGGGGTGATCGCGGCTAGTATCACGCCCAGATCCAGGGTGGACGAAGCTTTGTCCAGATCTCGCCCAAGAAAGAGCCACGACGGAAGATCCAAGCTCCAATCCCTGTGATCCAAGCAGAAGAGGAGCTGTATGTAGTCAGTTTCGATGGATCAGCCCGCGTGAAGCGTGGAGGCGGTGCATATAGTGCGATCTTGTGGAAGTTGCCTGAATGGACGGTGATCCAGGCCAGATCGGCCTATGCGGAAGATCTTACCGTCAACGAGGCCGAATATCATGGGCTGTTGCTATGCCTGGACCTGTTGAACACAGTGGATCGCAAACGAGTGGTGTTCTGTGGTGACTCTAATCTGGTGATCCGACAGGTCAGGGGTGAGATCGAGTGTAAGGCACCCGGTCTGACTCTACTCAAGCAAAGGGCTTTAGATCGTCTGAGGGACTGGCCAGATCACGAACTGGTGCATGTGAAAAGAGATTGGAACGGCAGCGCGGACAGTTTGGCTAGTGCAGCGCTGCAACGACAAGGTGGAGTGGAGATTGAGTCAGATGAGGATAAGCAGGATCTGATCACGCTGAATAGATTGGACGAGGTATTAGTAGTCAAGAGGACAGATCAAGCAGCCCAGATCACGGCAGTAGTAACACGATCAGGCTCGCGATCTGCGACGCGAACGACTTCAGATCCCCGATCATTGCGGGAGGAAATAGTACGGGATCTCAGGATTGATCGGATCCGACAAGCCCAAGACGAGGAGGTGTGGATCTCGGGATTGAAGAAATATCTGAACGGAGATCTAGAAGATCTGACTCAGCAAGAAGCCAAATCATATGCTAATCTAGCAGCCGATTATGACTTAGACCACCACGATCTACTGTTTTACTGCCCTCTACGAGACCGATGGATGCAGATCGAGACAAGCTGATGCGACTAGTGATCCCGGAGACTCTATATCAGGACATACTACATCATTATCATGTGAGCTTGGAAGGTGGACACCAAGGGATCGGCCGAACTTATCAGCGGATCCGGGATCACTTCCATTGGAGAGGTCTGTACAAGAGCGTCCAGAGACACGTGGGCGAATGTGTGGATTGTGAGACTGATAAGAGCAAACCCCGGATCCAAGGAGAGACCCCAGGTAATCTTCAGGCGACGTATCCTTTCCAGATCATAGCTATGGATCACATCCCGTCGTTACCCAGATCACATAAAGGGAACACGGAATTGTTGATCTTCGAAGACCTGTTCTCCGGATATGTGATCGCGAAGGCCAGCTCATCAAGGACTGCTCAGACTGTCGCCGAATCATACGAGGAATGTGTCTTCCGACGATTTGGAGCCAGCGAAGCGATTAGACATGATCGGGAACCAGGATTTATGTCCGATTTTTTCCGAGCATTTAACAAGATCTTGGGTCAACGTCAACGTGCCACGATGGCATATCGGCCCCAAGCTAACGGATCTGCAGAGCGTATGGTTCAAACCACAACTCGAGCGATTAAGATGTACGTGCAGGATCTGGATCAACGGGATTGGGATGAATATGCCGAGAGGATCACTTTCGCGATCAACACCGCACATGATCGGATCCGAGGAGAAACACCTTTTTATATGGTACATGGGTGGGATCCTAGATCCTCCTTGGAAGCGGTGATCCCGGTAGGAAGTACACGAAGGCATAATCGGGATCCACGACGATGGAGATATCGGATCCAGCGGTACTATCAACAAGTTCGAGAACAAGTTAATCAACGGTTGCGAGAGGCGATCTCAGATCGAGCGGATCTACACAATCAGGAGATCCGCCCGCATCAGATCGAGGTCGGATCCCGAGTGTGGCTATACCTAGATCGAGTAAAAGAAGGATATGCTAAGAAGTTGGCCCACTTGTGGCATGGACCGTTCCGGATCGTGGAGAAAGTCGGCGAACATGCGGTGAAGTTGGAGATCGCCGGATCTGGATATCACATTTTCCCTATGGTACACGTGAACAAGTTGAAGCTTGTGAAAGAGTATCCAGATCGACCACTAATGCGACTCAATGTGGAGAGTCAAGATCGTCTCGATTTTGACGAAGATCTATTACCAGGGGACAGCTGGATCCAAGATCGCGATCCTGATGAATATGAAGTGGAGAAGATCACAGATATGAGATCAGGAAGAAGAACAAGATATGGACGGATCTACCGTGAATTCCTCGTACATTGGCGAGGATATGATGATCCAACTTGGGTGGATGAAGCAGATCTTAATTGTGGCGCTCTGCTACATGAGTTTGTGCGAGATCGCACGAATCGTAATCGATTCGGTGTGATGCAATCTCACGAGGAATCGTGAGGTCGCAATCAACGACAACAAGCCGGTTGTTGTCGTGGTGAAATCGGTTGAAGGATCTACATGAGGGATGTAGATCGGAGGAATGGGTATGCATATATACATTGAATATGATGAGGATGGAAGATCAAGTCTCGAGATCCAAGGATCCTAGCTGATCCAGGGCAGACACGACTCAAGGGGAGTGGATCGAGGTAAATGGGAAGCATACAAGTCAAGATCACCGGACATATATTGAAGGACGTTATGAAAGGGAGATAAATCACTTACGAGAGCTAATCACTACGATCTAGCTACTGGTTGGCGGTTGCGCCACTTGGAGACCGAAGAATTTGCGATCCAAACGGGGGAGATGGCGCGCAGGGTGATCCGCAGCGTGATCCCGATAGTGGTTGCGCCAGGGATCTGCTGTGTCGGCTTCCGCTAACGCCTCCAGCAGATCAGTGGGTTCCCGGCGATTAAGCTGCGGATCGGCCAGATTTGCGCGTCTGGCTTCGATCCCCGGATACCAAGCCACTTCGTCAGTCCGTTTGGGGAAGTGGAGGAAGAATGGATCTAGGAGCAGATCCAGATCGCACCAACCTTCGATCATGGCTTGGATCAGCGTGAGCAACATGCGTTTCCACCTATTGCCCGCGTGAGATCGCCGATTGTTACGCTGTTTGGCGAAAGATCCCAGCCACGGCGATTGCGCGATCATGGCCGCAGTGATCGGGAACTTGTGGGTCGATTCCCAGTACGCGATCAGCTCCGATGCTTCGAAATCGCGATATTGGCGGACGAAGATCCCAAGTCGGCCACCAACATCATCCTCGAAGGAAACCGGAGGCAGAGTGTTCCGGATCACTCGCCAAGGCTCCGCCGCTTGTAGTGCCTTCACGTTGGCTTCTGTGATCAAATGACCACAGCAGGCGGGAGCCGTCGGAGACGTGTAGATCGTCGGCCGATGAGGGAAGATCCAGTCAGGCCGGTATGGCAGGATCGGGAATACGAAGTTCACGGTCATGGTAATCAAGGTCTGATTTGCCAACCGGGACTCAATCCATGGATCGATGGCGGCGGCAGCCATAACGCGGACAATCCGCCGACCAGGAATACAACGACCCTCGGGGAATGGAACCTGAGGGACGAAGGTGATCCGAGAAGGCTGACGTCCAGGGGGCGGATTGGCCGGACCAGATCCGCCTGTAGGACCGGGTCCATTGTCCTGACCTCCGGATCCCGCATCGGAGTTCGATCCATCGGATCCACCTGGAGATCCGCCGGATCCGGCTGCAGATCGGCGTTGGGGAGACGCATGATCTCGACGGCGGGCCTCAGATCGGGACTGGGAAATGGCCATCAAAGTTTGAGCCTCATAGAGGTCATCGGCCACTTCAGCGTCCTCCTCTTCGTCCTCATCCTCTGCCTCATCGGACCCAGATCCAACCTAGATCACCTCGCCTGAGGATCGACTGCGTTCGACATCTTGGGAGGCGGGGTTGAGACTTGATCTGGGGAAGGCGATCGCCCTTCAGCAGATTCCCCACCCAGATCAAACTCAGATGCGTCCTCTTCCTCCATGGACTCATCTTCCGCCTCGAGAGGGACCGATCGCTTCTTCTGAGGTCGCGATGGAGAGGGTGAGGTGGATCGGCTGCGAGATCGCTTATATCTGGAAGTGTCAGCATCCTGATCTTCGCTGCCTGAAGTCTCCGCAGAAGGAGAACGTGGGATCCCTCCCGCGGGCTGATCCGTGTCGGATCCAGGATCCAGACGTAACTGGGTCTGAGGAGGAGGCGCCCCGATTGTAGCCGAGATGGATGTGAGGCGATGGAAGGCAGCAGTGTATTCGTGACGGAGGGCATCTCGCTCACGAACCACTTTGCCCAGATCTCGGGAAAGCGTACGGATCTGAGCCTGATTCTCAGTAATGGTACGTTCCCGATCGGCATAGGCCTTCTGGGCTACTTCGACATCATGACGCGCGCGAGTCAAATCACCCTCCAGCGTCTGCAGTTGGGTCATATCTGATGCCGATCTAGCCCGATGGGCTGCCAGATCCGACTGTAATAACCCCAGAGTCCGCTGCGCCGACAAGATCTCAACATCCCGCGCACGGATCTGATCTTGTAAGGAGTCGCGCTCCCGAGCGATCTGGTCGAGATCGGCTTGGGTAGGCCCAGTGGGTGGGAGATCTGCCGGCCGAGACTGAGGATCAAGATCCGAAGATCCGCGATCAGTGCGGTCAGATCGAGACAGAAGTAGCTCCGCCTCAACCCGATCCAGTTCAGATCGGGTCCTGCGCAGGCTCTCCTCCGTCGCAGATAAGGTGGATTCGGCATCCTCCCGCTCTCGATCCAGATCGCGGTTGGCCTGCTGAAGATCCAGGATCTCACCACCCGCCTGAGCCATCTCAGAGGCGAGATGGTGGATGGTAGACTCCAGATTGCCGCGATCCCGGGCCAGATCGTCGATGTGAGCCTCTAGGTGGCGGATCTCATCCATCCGTCGATCGAGACCATGATTGAGGTCGGCGATTTGGGCTTCCAAGGCCGAGATCTCGGGTGCCGTGGAAGATGGCTCCATGCTGACAACGCGATCGGACTCCAGCGAAGCTTGATGGTTATCACGCTCCTCTCGGAGGCGACTAACCTCGGTCCGATAGTGCCCGATCTCTCGGCCCTGATTGGCACACATCATCTCGAGAGACTCGAGGGAACAGATATGCTCACGGTTCAGATCCGTGGCTTCATCCGCTCGACGAGTGGCCTGCCGGAGCTCATTGCTTAAGTGCAACACTCGACGGCGTAGGGTAGCGATGGATCGATGGAGATCCTCGGCCATGTCTCCGGTTGGGCCACCGATCTCCGATCGGGGTGAAGGAGGATCGTGGTGGCCAGATCCATGCTGCGATCCGTGATCCGACATGACGAGTGGATGTAAGAGGAGTGGAGAGACTTGAAATTGGCAAGGTGATTTGAAGAATGGACGCAGTGAAGATGTTGTGCAACTACAACTGACGACCAGGAGGCGGCTGTGGTGAAGTGGATTTGAAAGATTTGGCATTGGAATATCCAGGAAAGATCCGATTTAGACGTGATCGGACCTGACGTGATGTGATTGGAGTAGATGACGAGCTGATGTGGGTGGATCTGGTTACGGATCCAGTTGATGGATAAGCTTGATGGAGATTAATGGTGCCTTGGGCGGGACGTGATAGACGGATTGACACACGATCTATACACATACTCAGATCCGAAGGGCTGGGAAGATCACGTATGGATATGGATGATGTGGGACTTGCATGAGGGTAATATGGGTGCGACAGTATGTCTATATACGCTGTGAAAACTGGTGATCCAAGTCTAGATGTCTGGATCTAGGCTATAACCTATAGCCGCGAGGACTAGGTCGGTTCGCATATGCAGATCCATTCAGGGAACTTGGATCAAGGCTTGTGGACCTAGATCCATAGGCGGATCAGAGTGATCCAGGATCAAGATATATTACGGTAAAGCTGGATGATTATTGGGGATTAACAATCATGGATTAAGCGTGGGTACGGTATGATTACAATTATTACGAAGTATTATCACTGGATCATACATGGAAACCCCAGATCAAGGAGATCAAGGAGATCTATACGATCTGGAATTGGATCAGCATGATCTAGCCTCATTAGGGTATGATCTGACTCGGGAAACGTATGATCTGGATATGATGGTGGATGATTACGATATTGGGGAAAGGAGAAGTCCAGATCACGATAGTGCGACTAGTGATCTGATGTTTATGGTTCAGATCCAAGGTGATCTGCAAAGATGTCGACTGCCAGGATGGTGAGGAACGAGAAAGGACAAGAATCAGGATAGCGTAATCAGTCGATGTGTCGTTAAGGATAGGATACAGGATGGGATAGGTCTTAACATTAAATCAGAACCGAATTTGCATCGTACGACACAAGTGCTCCGCTACGCGCCTGGAAACGGGAACTACATTGGCCCTACGGTATTAATAGCGATTTAGGTGTATAGATCTAGGGTGGTTGATAATATCTAGATAATATATTGGCTAGATCCAACCTCCTAGTATCTTACCCTAAGTGCAGCTCCAAGATCCCGGTATTAATTGCTTAGCCGGTAGATCTTCGGTTTCTCAAGTATCAAGATCGCGCTATAGGAAGCGCCAAGCAACTAAAGGGCCCCGCGTAAAGGGAAATCAACACAAAGGAATTACTACAAGGCCGGATCCAGATCTAGGCCGCCGGATCCAAGCTTGATCTAATCGCTTGGACTCCGGATCTACTACTGGCGAGTGGTGTGAAGACTTCCACGCCACTCTACGACCCCAACGTCACGCCAAGGCGTTCAACCAACACCGATCGAGCAACTTAGCAGTCACCAAGAGAGGAAGATCCAGCCCAACCGACGGGTACACAAGGTGAGCAAGTTCAGCAGATCACGGATCATCGGAGGACCCCCTTCGTTAGTCGGTGTCCGGGCATTGGTGGGAAGTTGGATCTAGCGATCTCGCAGATTTTGCTGATCCCGCTACACCACATGAATCCAGCAGGTAGACCCGTGCCAGAAGCGGAGTAGATGCCTGTCGGAGGTCGACTCCATCCTGTAGGGAGAGAAGTCGGAACAGGGCTCACATCGACTTGACAGCTATAATAGGTCGGATTCTCTGATATATTGAAGTAGAAAACATTATCTCCGTCAGCATTGATCAGATATGCACCAGCACTAACCAGCGCAGCTTGCACTGCAGAATTTATGTTAGCATATGAATAGTATCCATCTTTGAGGGTAATCTGGATAATCGCGTACGTACTGCCTGTGGGCATTAGAACTTTGAATGTATTGTTGCTGTAGGCGGTTGAGTCGATATTGAACTGAGAATTGAACATGTTGATGCTATGAATAGCAATCTCTGAATTTACGAAGTTAACTGAGCTACCTGGGAATTCATATCGAAGCACGTTGTTGTACCCGTTAGGTACGATATGTCGCGAACTTAGCGTGATGATATTCGACATGACAGTTGTTGCTATATATCTAATCGGCAAAAGAAATCGGTTTATCATTGAAATTATAACGTAAAATGGATTGCACGTTGTCGATCATCAGAGCCTGTCCCCGCTCTCTGGTAGCGTCATTATACGCTCTGATTAGCTTCTCTAGCGTAACCCCTGGTAGGCTGAAGTCGCTAATTACCATTTTCAAATCCCGACTGGAATTAGCCTTGAGAATCCACAGATACTCCGAATTTAATCGAATTAGCTTATCAGTCGCGAACCAGCTATGTGTTAAGAATAAAGTTGAAATACGCTTGTGTCTCCCACGGATAAAGTAGTGACTAAATACATCGTGCTGGAGCTTTTTATCAGAGCTGTAGTCATCAATAATAACAAGTTGGATTCCTCCGCGAGGATCCTTGCGAATATCATCTACACTGGGGGGTGAGGATGGGTCATAGATCGTGATAAAGCCTTGTAGCTTATCCCTCATATAATTATAGAGCTCTTGATCAGGGTTACGCGCGATTATGTGTAAATGACTGAAGACATTAGGACTGTTTTTAACTAGGTGAAAAACTAAATTTGTTTTCCCGGCATTACTGGGAGCGAGGATGATCCTCTGAATAGCTTCCTGATCCCCAGTTGTTTAATATCCCCTAGTGAGTCTGTTCGATACTGTTTGGGTAGCGCAGCACCCCAGTTGTCGATGCGTTTAGTCATCTCTCGCGAAAGTATATCCTTTGGTATATAGTTTGAGCGAAACAATGGGATTTACCTATAGACCCCCGAGCCAAGAGGCAACAATATTCAATCCTAATTACTATGCAACAGGTTCAGATATCCTAACGCTTGAAATAGCTGATGCTTTATATTTGAATCGAAGTGATTATAGAATTAGCTACCTAAGCTCTGTTACTATGGGGTAAGCTTCCCCAATGTCCGCCCCGGTTGTTGATGGGAATAAAGACATCACAGGAATCAACTCTATAAGTTGCACTTCGCTTAAGCTTAACGGGGCGTCAGTTGATTTAAGCAGTCTAGCACTACTATCAGCTACACCAGGTCAAGCAACAGCATCCAAAGCCCTTATACTGAACTCTTCAAAGGAGATCAGCATCCTCGGGAGCATCGATTCGATCACATACAAACAGAATGGTGTATCATACGATTTAAGCCGCTTATCGACAGTTCTAGGTACAGCAGAAGCCAGTAAAGCACTTGTCACGGATGCTAGTGTCGGTCTTACGGGGCTCAGAACTCTGACAATTTCTGGCTCAGATGTTAATAAAACACTTATCATTCAGAACGATTCCATGCCATCTGCTGCCAGTCTTAATATCGTTTCGTATTAACAAATGGAGCAGGGTGTACGAGGTTCTGCTAATGGCACGACTCCTAATTGTTATTTCTGGCTGTACGCTCTAGCTGATCGCTTACTGATGGACATCAATGGGAACATTAATATTGGGGGGACGAATGTAAATGCGACATACAAACTCAGTGTTAGTGGTGCATTGAATTGTAGCAGTCTTTACATCGAGGTTCAGTTGCGGATCTGTCAAAACTAGGTCTACTCGCTGTAACAACGAATGGAGCAGCAGAAGCTTCTAAGGCTTTGACTACTGATTCTAGCGTTGGTCTTACAGGACTGAGATCTCTAACAGTCACTGGATCGGGACTTAATAAGTCACTTATCATTCAAAATGATACTACTACATCAGCGGCTTCGATGAATTTCGTAAGCTACTATCAGTGTGAAATGGGAGTACGCGGCTCAGCAAATACATCTGGTGCAAATCAATTCTTTATTAAGTATGCTCTCAGTGATCGCTTGATGATGGACATCAATGGCAACGTTAACATTGGAGGATCGTCTATTAGCACCAGCTACAAGCTCGATGTCAATGGAGCACTTAACTGCACTAGTTTGTACATTGGAGGAGCATATGCAGACTTATCAAAATTACCCCTGTTGTCTATTTCCACTAATGGTACCGCTGAAGCATCTAAGGCTTTGATTACTGATGCAAGTTATGGCATCACAGGAATACGTTCCCTAACCGTTGTTGGATCTGGTCTCAACAAGAGCCTTGTCGTTCAAAATGATACGACTACATCAGCCGCAAGCATCAATATCGTTTCGTATTATCAAATGGAGCAGGGTGTACGAGGTTCTGCTAATGGCACGACTCCAAATTGTTATTTCTGGCGTTATGCGCTAGCCGATCGTTTACTGATGGACAGCAGCGGTAATCTTACAGTAGGTGGTTCGAGTGTAAATACGAGCTATAAGCTCGACGTCAATGGAGCGCTCAACTGTAGTAGCCTCTACGTTGGTGGAGCAACCGCAGACTTGTCTAAGCTATCCGTTTCGACTAACGGTACCGCCGAAGCTTCTAAAGCACTTGTCACGGACTCTAGTGTCGGTCTTACGGGGCTCAGATCTCTGACAGTTGTAGGTTCGGGTCTTAATAAGAGTTTAGTTTCCAGAATGATACAACTTCATCAGCAGCTTCAATGAATTTCGTTTCCTACTATCAAATGGAGCAAGGTGTACGAGGTTCTGCTAATAGCACGACTCCTAATTGTTATTTCTGGCGGTATGCGCTAGCTGATCGCCTACTGATGGACACTAATGGGAACATTAATATCGCTGGTTCAAGCGTGAATGCAAGCTACAAGGTTGATGTAAACGGAGCTCTTAACTGTACTAGCCTTACAATAGGAGGAGTCGCTGTTTCAGCTGGATCGAAGATATTTGATATTAGCGCAGGTCTCACAAATGGAGGGTATACTCATCCAATTTCAGAATATAATATCGTCCTTAGAAATGCTAACAACAACAGTGCTGCGTACTCATCAATTGCTTTCCATGTTGATACAGATACTGCATATGCTACTACGACTCCTGCTGCAGGCATCGTAGTCGAACGACCAGTATCAGCATCTGCTGCGTATGATGTCGCAGATATGCATTTCTGTTTGAAGCAGACAATTGGCCAAACAGTGTCGATAAGTAGACGTTTGTCTCTTACAGCATCAGGATCATGCAGCCTTGGAGGTAATATCGGTTCATGTGATTTAAATATATTGCGAGGTGCTGTAAATGGTGCAACAGCTGCTATTCGCTTAGGATCAGTTGAATCAAGTAAAAATGCCTACACAATTCAGTGGACGCGAGCTGGTTTTTCTGTTGACACGAATAATCTTTCATTTAATTCGTATGGTCTTGTAAACCCTACACTAGCTTTAATGGCTTCAGGGAGGGTTGGTTTTGGAACAACAGCACCCCAAGCTGAAGTAGACATTATCGGAGATGCTTCCAACCTTTCCGGAAGTTGGGAAAGAATCATGAGATTTTCGAATTCTAATGCTTCACCGATAACGGCTGAGGTCCAAATAATCAGTAACTCTACTGGAGCATCATCCAGAAATGGTCTGTTCATTGGAACAATTACTTCAGATCCGTTTAAGTTATGTGGTGAAGCAGATGAGAAATTTCCGACTTCGATCTCGTCCCATCAATCGAGATCAAGAGCAATCCCTCTCTACGATGATCCTCGATATAGTGACACTCACTATAATGACCAAGTGAATGCATGCGCCATCATCCCCGTCCAAGACGATTGTACCCACGCGATATCGATCCTGACAGGTAAATATCGATCTTAGCTTTATTATAGGTATTATGAAGCTAGTGCAGCTTGGATAGCCACAGATGGGAAGCATAGGACACTAACCATTAATTCAGAGTTGTTTTTACCTTCTACTACACAAGTCTTCCTTCTTCTTCGCTAATCCGGGTAGGGATATACAAGATTGGCCCTCCCGACGTCACGCAGGATCAAGTTCGACATTAAGTAGAACCCCTACGCCCAGATTGCTTGGCTGGACGTTCGCCAACCCTCAAATCTCAAGACCCCGCTATATGAAGCGGCAAGTACGTATTGGAAGTATTGGATAAAGGTCACACACCGACCACAAGACCCCCCCGAGCTAAGATCGACACTGGTCAGAGCAAGGTCGACCAAGTACAACCAAGATCGAAGCTCGATAACTACGCGGCGCAGCGAGTAGAAGTATCCCCGCTGCTGCCACCTCTCCCGCTGTCCTGTCAGACAGCAAGATCGACAACAAGCGCGTCTATCGAGATCACCCGAGGAGCGATCTAGTCCCACCGACGGGTACACAAGGTGAGATCAAGTAACTTCACGGAAGATCGGAGTACCCCCTCCGTTAGTCGGCAGTTCGGGCGCAGTGTGCAAGAGGACTCCTGCGATCTTGCGATTTCGCAGAACCACTTCGCCACAATGGTGCGCGTGCCCGGATCTTTAGGTGACTCTGGATTTCACCGTGAGTCCCATGAAGAAGCGCATGCTGATCTTAGATCAGGGAAACCAGCGTCGGTGGAGATCGGATCACCAACGACACTGCTGAATCAAAATCGATCCGCGGATCGGCAGAGCTTTGGGAGGAGCTCTACCGACGGAACAGAGGAAGGTCCGGCTACGGACCTAGAAGAGAAGCCTCTACCTCCTCCCCAGGTCCCTTCGGGGACCCCAGCAGATTCCGACTTGCGTCGCGATCTGCAGGACGAAAGTCCACCGGCGAAAGCCATCCAAACGCTCGTCTCCAAGTCGAGCACACAAAAGAAGTCAGCAAGATCTAAGCCTCTACGGAAGAAGTTGAAAGCACCAGGATCGGACGCTGATGACCAAGACGATCTTAAAACAGCGTGGACGGACAAGTCCCTCGAGATCGCATACCACAAGAAGGAACATCACACCTTCTTGATCAAGAACCCCGTTATGCAGATCATCAAGCCGAAGATCATTAGTGATCTAAAAGGCCCAGTGCAGAAACCAACTGCAAGATCGAGCAAGCTGGAAGCTGCAAAGGCGCTATTACAACTGATCAAGGAAGGTGGGATCATCGCAGGATCGTTCGACGCTAATGTGCTATTCGATACGAGGCTCAGTACGATCAACACGGCCTTAATGTCAATCTTCGATCTACTGAAGCCCTTGGTAGGCGAGAAGAATGTAACCTCCAGGGTCGCGACCAGATCAACCGACGACATGCTAAGATCGTTGCCAGCACTCACATTGGAAGATCAGACAGGAACATCCTCACATTACGAGTCGGCGACTGAAGAAGTGGACACTGACAGTGCAGATGACCCACCTCGGATGACGCTAGGCCCTTCAGGAGCTGCCATGCTACGGCAGCTTGGAGATCATGAGACCAAGCGAGTGACGGATGTCATCGCGCCAAACATGACACAAGGATCGAATGCGAAGTTGGAATCGTACTTCCAAGCGGTAATGAGCCGATTCTTGAAGGAACAACAAGGCCCTATCAATCCCGTGATCTTAGCACCAGCAGAAGACCGAGATGTGGATATGGAGTCTGTGGGATCGCTAGATCGACACCCAAGTCCTCATGAATACGATCCAGATGATCTCGATCTTGATCCTCCCAGACGTGCGACTGTAGCATCAGCATCAGCCACGACCACCGGAAGATCGACAAGTGTTCCACGTATATGTGTATCTGCCATGTCTGAACTCAAGGAGTTTGAGGGGAAAGAAGGGGACGAAGATCGAGCCAGGGTCTGGCTTAACAAAGTAAAATCCGCCTTTGTGCGAGATCAAGCTCCAGACGAGGAAACGTGTCTGGTGTTCGGCGATCTCCTCACAGGATCGGCGCGAAACTGGTATCGACAGCTTAGTCACATAACACGCAGTACCTGGAAGGATTTGCTCCGCAGCTTCCAGGTTCAATATTGTGGACGAGGAGTGTCAGTCGCGAGGCATTATTACCACGCGCGCAAGAGGTCGGACGAATCTCCACTGGAATATCTATATTGGCTCAATGTGGCAGGGCTCAGGGCCCGCCTTCAGATCAAAGATGGACCTTCAGAAGTTCGAAGGGAGCATGTGGAACACTTCATCGAAACTCTTGATGACCGCGATCTTGCAGATCACTTGGCATTACTAAGAATTCCAGACGCTGACACCCTGGAGGAAGCACTTCGATCTCGGCAACGAGCGAAGGCACGACAAAGTAAGGCTGTATATGGATCTGTCAAGCCCCGTCAGAAGAACAACAGTGCAGCAGCACCGTCTGCTTCAACTCGGGCTGTCAGAGCTGTCAAGGCGAGCTTAGATAGCAGCGAGTCTGAAGAGGACTCTAGTGGATCGGATGGCGAAGCAGGATTACGTCGTGTCTACCTCGCAGCATCCGGAAACAATGAAGGACAGCAAGACCAAGATCAAAGAAACCAAGATCGCAGTCGTTCGGAGGTCGGAAACAATCGTGCACCACAAGATCGACATGATATAGGGTCGCCACCTAAGCGATGCTCGCACTGTGGGTCGCGCAAACATAGCGATCTTGGGTGCTGGGGACGTCTAACGTGTGAGAAATGCGGTCGCAAAGGACGTCCCTCAGATCGCTGCCTATTCACATGCAAGGCATGTGGTGACATCCACGAAGCAGGAAAGTGTACCATGGAGGAGTTTTACAACTTGATCCGACAATGGTACAATCCCACCAAGCACGCCGGCATGTTGCCAGAGACTGCGGAGAAGATGTTAAACTAGGACGCTCGCCGGTTTGGAAACCGGTACGAGACGAGCGTTCTAGCTATTGCATTTATGCATATGTCGAGAAACAATCGGAGGCAACAGTTAATCAGCTGATCGATCCGATCGACAATACATGTGATCTTCTGGAAAAATCTACCGCTACAGTGTCACGTCTACGCCAGATCGATGAATATGCAAGATCGAGTGTGATGATGGCTCTTGAGATCTCCCCTGGGGAATCGCGAGGTTACTGGAAGTACCATGTTCCAGACAAGAAGTTCAAGCAATCCAAGGCTATGGGGAAGATCAACAACAAAAAAGCAACTTTGCTATTTGATAGTGGTGCCGAGGTATCCATACTGGATGCCACCTTTGCTCGTAAGGTCGGGTGCCACATTGATGAGAGTCAAACGTTGGAATGCGAAGGTGTTGGACGGTCTCCATATAAGATCGAGGGACGTACTCGTCTCAAGATCACGCTGGCAGGATCGCTAGTATATTTCTTTGATGCATGGGTAGGTCCACCCACTGGAGGTCAAGATCTGATATTAGGAATGGACTTCATGTGCCAGCGGGTATCCGCCTCGATCTCGCTGATGGGACGATATGTTTGCCCGACGAAGTTCGCCTTCAGATGGCTGGTAGGCGTCCTCTCTACGGTGACAAGGTCGAACATGTGTGCTGGAAGGATCACTACTGGATCGATGTTGGACAGGCGGCCGAGATCAGGCTACGCGGTCAAACGTCAAACCAGTATAAGTTGTGGGTCACCAGGGGAGATTGATGGGTGCCAACGATCACAGTCGGACCAGGAAGGATGCGTTATCTACAGGTGACCAACGTGAGCGATCGTGCACTAACTCTACATGAAGGATCGAGAGTCGCGATGTGGTTGAGTGGAGATCGAATTCCTCGAATTCCGGGATATGTATCCGTCGGATCGAGGAGGTATGCCGAATGGCAAAATCTTGCATATCAGGCGACTACGGACGAGATCAGTGAAGTGGATATTAATGAGCAGGTCGCCGAGCCAGCGGTGGAATGTCCCAAGTACGTAATACCAACTGCGATCTTACCACGGCCGGAAATAGCCGTCCAGAATATCGAGATCGCAGGGGACGGGGACGTAAGTCTACCATTAAGCAAGTGTACATCTGACCAAGGCAAGATCGATCCTGATAATAGTAATGATCTTCACACTAAGATCGAGGCAAACACAGGCGATCCTATGATGGACGACGAGGTTTGTATCAAGGAAGGGGGGACTTTATTCGCAGAAGATGTGGAAGATCAAATGGCTGTGCTACCAGAGGTGACCGCGACCACGGAAGAAGTCAAGATCGAAGATCTTCAAATAGATGATGCCAATATCAACACCCAGGAGGAGATCGAGCGTCTTGTGCAAATTATCTGGAAAAGGAAGCACCTTCTTATCGGAAAGGGCAATGCCTTACCACCACCGGCGAAGGGAGTGGTATGTGACATAGATGTGGGGAATGCAAGGCCAGTCGCTCAACGTTGTCGCAAAGTGGCGATACAGTTCCGCGAAAAGTTGTATCAACTCATCAAGGGACTACTATCTGCGCGAATGATCCGACACTCGACTTCTCCTTGGGCGTCACCCATAGTTGTGATTATCAAGAAGAATGGGATCGACATCCGGTTATGCATCGATTGCCGCCTGGTTAATAGCCTGACAAGGCTCATGGTATATCCCATGCCTCTGATCAATGATTTGCTGGATGATATCGACAAGGTTATCTGGTATTGTTCCATGGATATGGCCAGCGGTTTCTGGGTAGTGCCCATGACGGATCGAGCCCGATCGATCTCGGCATTTATTACTCCATTTGGATTGTTTGAGTGGAATCGGATGCCGTTCGGACTTAAAAACGCTCCCCAGATCTACCAGAGACTCCTAGACAATGCACTATATGGATTCGTAAAAGTAACCCAAGATCAAGATCGATCTGACCGAAAGGACGTATTCGAGACAGGAGAACCCGATCTAGCAAGAAATGAGTCAGTGTTGGGACGTCGATCTTACATCGACGACATACTGGTAACTGGAAGATCGTGGGATGCGTTATGCGAAAAGGTGGAAAAGCTGCTGGCTACCTCTGACGAGTGGAATCTGTCCATTAGTGTCGCCAAAAGCTTCTGGGGTCGACAAAAGGTGGACTATCTAGGTCATCGTGTATCAGCTGAAGGTTTGGAGACACATCCAAAGGATTTGTCGGCTTTACAAGAATTACCGTTCCCCACCAGCCTAAGATCGATGCAATCAGTCTTGGGAAGTCTCAATTACTACAGTCGATTTATTGAAGATTTCGCGATCTACGCACCCGTTCTGTACGAACTACGTGAAGCGGATTTCTACGAGATCGCTCGGAAGATAAAATCGACTGGGGACGATGAGGGTGTCGTGGCAGAAGAGGATGACAGGTGGATCAAAGCTAAGGCAGCGTTTGCTACACTAAAGAGCAGGATCGTGAATGCTCCGATCTTACAACACTTTGATGTGGATCGACAACCGGTGGTGGTAGTATACGCCAGCAAGTGGGCGATCTCAGCTGCCCTGATGCAAGAGCACGATGGAGTGTATAAGACAGTGACCTTCACTAGTCGCACACTCAAGCCTAACGAGATCAATTATGGTATGGTCGACAAAGAAGTGTTGGCTCTGCTCAGGATACTAGATATCTACTATACTCAACTCGTGACAAGATCGATCAAAGTATTGACGCGCCATTCTACATTGGCGTGGCTACTTCACTCATCCGGGTTGCAAGGACGGTCAGGACGATGGGCTGCACTTCTATGGGGTTGGGCCCTGGAGATCGTGAAATGTACCAAAGGGGAGGACGAGATCTTGGGTGTGATCGTGGCAAGTATTACACCCCGCAAAGAATGGACTCGATCTTGGTTTCGATCGCTCCCAGGAAACAACCGCGACAAGTGATCACGATGCCACCTCCGACAGTGGAGCCAGACGAGAGATTACTAGTTGTTAGCTTTGATGGATCAGCGCGCGTGAAACGAAGTGGAGGGGTATACAGTGGAATTGTGTGGAACCTCCCAGAGTGGACAGTGATCTCAGCAGCCTCGAGGTACAAGCTCGATCTTGCGGTAAATGAGGCCGAGTACCATGGTCTGCTTCTGTGTCTCGATCTCCTGTCAGATATGGACAGGGGACGCCTGATTATATGTGGAGATTCTAACTTGGAGATCAGACAAATGAAGGGTGAGATCGAATGCAAGGCCCCGGGGTTAACGTTGTTAAGACAGCAAGCACTTGAACGTCTCCGATCTTGGCCCACCCATGAGTTCTTGCATATGAAGCGTGATTGGAATCAAAGTGCAGACAGTTTGGCGAGTGCCGCATTACGTCGCGAAAGTGGAGTTGTGATTGTCAAAGAAGAGGAGCGCCAAGATCTGATGACTCTCAATAGATTGGATGAGTTGCTAATAGCTAAGGATGATGCAACCCCAGTCAAGATCGCTGCAGTCACAAGATCACGTAAGAAATGTCGACCTCAGGTGTTACAAGAAGAGATTGTACAAAGGATGAGGATGGAGCGTATTAGCCGAGCTCAAGATGAGGAGAAATGGATCGTGGATCTTAAAGCTTACCTGCGAGGGGACGTACAAGATCTTACTTCGGTTGAAGCGAAAAGCTGCGCTAAGATCGCAGATCGCTATGAGACAGATGAATCAGGGTTGTTGTTTTATTTTCCGCCGACCAAGCAGTCCGACGAAGATCGCGATGTTGTGGCCAAGCTCGCAGTGCCTGAAACATTGCAAAACGATCTTATGCATCACTATCATTCAAGTCTGGAATGGGGTCACCAAGGTATCGGACGAACATACCACAAGATCAGAGCTCATTTCCACGGGCGCGGATTATATCAGAGTGTACAACGCTACGTGGGTCAGTGCATAGACTGCGAAACAGGAAAAGGACGGCCTACGATCCATGGGGAATCGCCCGGCAATTTACAAGCTACGTACCCGTTCCAGATTATCGGCATGGATAACATACCGTCGTTACCAAGATCGTGCAAAGGAAACACCGAGTTGCTGATCTGGATCGATCTATTCACTGGATATGTGATCGCGAAAGCTAGCGCACCAAGGACAGCTCAGACCGTTGCTGAGAACTACGAGGAATGTGTTTTCCGCCGGTTCGGTGCAAGCGAGGCTATCCGACATGACCGAGAACCCGGTTTTATGTCCGACTTCTTCGGATCGTTCAACAAAATCGTGGGACAGAGACAGCGAGCAACAATGGCGTACCGCCCGCAAGCAAACGGTACAACCGAACGGATGGTGGGAATGTTAACTCGTGCGGTCAAGATGTATGTTGAAGATATCGATCAGCGAGATTGGAACGAATATGCGGAGCGCCTCACCTCCGCGCTCAATACTGCCCAAGATCGCGTCCGAGGAGATGCCCCGTTCTATCTGTTGCATGGCTGGGACGATCTACGCTGGAAGCAATGATACCATTAGGATCAACGAGAAGACGAGATCGTGAACCCCGTCGGTGGCGATACCGTATCCAGAAGCAATATCAGCAAGCACGTGAGCAGGTTAACGAGAAACTACGAGATGCGATCCAAGAGAGGGCAGATCGACACAATGAAACGGTTCTACCACACAAGATCGAAGTTGGAACTCAAGTGTGGTTATACCTAGATCGAGTTAAAGAAGGATACGCGCGTAAGCTGGCACACATGTGGCACGGTCCTTTCGTGTGTTGGAGTTGGTGGAAGAACATGCCGTACGTCTCGAGATCGCCGGTACAGAATATCGATTCTTCCCGGTGGTGCATGTCTCTAAGATCAAGCCTGTACGACAATTTCCGGACCGTCCCCAGATGCGGTTGACAATACAAGATCAAGATCGATATGATTTTGATGAAGCGATGTTGCCTGAAGACAGCTGGATGCGAGATCTAGACAATGATGAATATGAAGTCGAAAGGATCGTAGACATGCGATCTGGGAGGCGGACACGATATGGACGCACATTACGTGAATTCTTGGTACACTGGAAAGGATATGACGAACCGACGTGGGTAGATGAAGCCAATCTTAACTGTGGAGCTCTACTGTATGACTATTTGCGAGATCGAACGAACCGAAATCGATTCGAGGTCATGCAATCACATGAGGAGACGTAAAGGAGGCGAGATCGTGAAGTGAGCTGGTCACGTCACGGAGGAATAAGTGGAAGATCTATCGGGCGGCGGTAGATCAGGTGGACGGTGGTGTATATGATACATATGAAACCGACTAAGTGGCTATGTGTCACTAAGATCGAAGGCATCGATATCTCAAGGACGACGCACAAAAGGGAAGGAAATCACAAAGAAGAAATGGACTAATTAGAAGATTATAGCACTGCTAGATTGGAGGCTTGATATTGAACCATGGAGGATGATCGGCTGGAAGGAGATGCGATGCAACGAGCGAAAACAGTTGTGCTGCTATCACTCGTGCAGGGGACGGTTGTGGTGAAGCAGATGAGAAGTTTCCGACTTCGATCTCGTCCCATCAATCGAGATCAAGAGCAATCCCTCTCTACGATGATCCTCGATATAGTGACACTCACTATAATGACCAAGTGAATGCGTGTGCCATCATCCCCGTCCAAGACGATTGTACCCACGCGATATCGATCCTGACAGGTAAATATCGATCTTAGCTTTATTATGGGTATTATGAAGCTAGTGCAGCTTGGATAGCCACAGATGGGAAGCATAGGACACTAACCATTAATTCAGAGTTGTGTTTACCTTCTACTACACAAGTCTTCCTTCTTCTTCGCTAATCCGGGTAGGGATATACAAGATTGGCCCTCCCGACGTCACGCAGGATCGAGATCGACATTAAGTAGAACCCCTACGCCCAGATTGCTTGGCTGGACGTTCGCCAACCCTCAAATCTCAAGACCCCGCTATATGAAGCGGCAAGTACGTATTGGAAGTATTGGATAAAGGTCACACACCGACCACAAGACCCCCCCGAGCTAAGATCGACACTGGTCAGAGCAAGATCGACCAAGTACAACCAAGATCGAAGCTCGATAACTACGCGGCGCAGCGAGTAGAAGTATCCCTGCTGCTGCCACCTGTCCCGCTGTCCTGTCAGACAGCAAGATCGACAACAAGCGCGTCTAATCGAGATCACCCGAGGAGCGATCTAGTCGCACCGACGGGTACAAAAGGTGAGATCAGGTAACATCACGGAAGAGTACCCCCTCCGTTAGTCGGCAGTTCGGGCGCAGTGTGCAAGAGGACTCCTGCGATCTTGCGATTTCGCAGAACCACTTCGCCACAGTTAGGTGTTAACAATACATCTGTTTGTCACATCAACAGCAGCAAGCGATTTGGAGTAGACCTAGCATCCCAATCCTGGTCTGTGGAGGCGACTATACAGGCCGGGGGTCAGATATGGGCCAATGGGCACTTCCATTGTAAGGGGAATTCAACAGAAGGTTATTATCGTTGGAACTGGTCAGCATCTAATTACCCGGCCATTGGGAATCACGCTAACTCAGGCACGATCCGGATAGGAACCGTTGATGCTAACTATGCCTGGGTTGGATACGCTCCGATTTACGGTGGCACATACACGAATGGTAGTGATAGACGACTTAAAAAAGATATCATCGATTGCCCATATGGCTTGTCAATTGTTCTGCAGATGAAGCCGCGTAGATATACTCTGAGGCAGGATAATACATCACACGTAGGATTTGTTGCTCAAGAGCTAGCGAGTCTAGTCCCCGATGCGGTATCCGGAGACCCAAATCCACCGCTTCACCCCGAAACTGGATTGCCACCCGATCCAATGGGAATTGATCTATCATCGCTAACCAGCGTGCTATGTAAAGCTATTCAAGACCTGAATGCTGTAGTTACAGCTCTTGATGCCAGGGTGAAAAAAATAGAGCAGAAAGTGCTTGTCAACATCCTATAGGGCGAATGTTCTTTTTTTCTCTCTGTACGTCCAAACGCTACCACCAGGCTTTGATGCGGGTTTAAACACAGAATCGCTTTTAGGATTATCTTTCACGACTAGCTTCTCCATTATGGTCTTTAGCTCCTTTAGATTGCTTCTAGCCTCGCGCTGATACGCGTTGCGTGTGTCTACAAGTTTCGGATTAATGAAGAGTGTCATTGTTCTATACAATTGCAAGTAAAACTTCTTTGAATTCCTTGTCTGAAATTAGCTTTGCCGAGTACATGTCAACGAGTACTTGCTTGAGTTCTCGAAGAATGCTCGGATTGTCATTCCCTAGCATAACCTCCCCTTTTAGCTTGATATACTCCTGCTTCAAAACGTCTCGTGGGTCCTTAATAGGGTCACGGAGGGAGTGTTGAGTATGCGTGATGCGTAACAACTCATGGAATACTCTCTTATCATTCATTGACATCGAATCGTACAATGGTTGGTCGATATTACCATCGAATAGCAGTGACTTGATTAACTTCGTTAGATCAGCTGAGATATTACGTTGAGGCCCAACGTTTGAACGGTTCGGATAAACCACTTTCAGTAATCCTTCATTAAGCTTTGGTAAATGGACGAACTTGGTTCCAATGCGTTTGTAGGCAAGGGAGGAATACAAACCTGTCCCCTCGAGCTGGCTAAGATTGTACCCCCTTCTGGAATGGTATTTAATCGGATTACCATCCCTATCTCTTAGGTCTTTTTTTATGTATCCAGCTCCTCTCAGACCACGTCCAAGCGTTGGCGCGTCGTCTTCCATGTTGATCGGCATATTTGATGGGATCACGGTATTAAACTTTCTCAGTGTATCTCGAATTTGCTCAACCTGGGGCTGAAAGTTCTCATCTGGATAATCTGCGTAGTACTTCACGGCTTGGATGAGATAATCGATAAGGCCTTGGAGAGTCAAAGCCCAACTGAACTTCATATTCTTCAGCGCAGATGGCTGCGCGAGTTGGTCTACTGCGAGATCAGGGGATGAACCTTTAATTCTTCGGATTCCGGCATTTAGATCAATGTAAAACTGCTCGGGATGGTAGTTCCGATTAATCTTAGTTACACCCGGTGGAAGGTAATGACGAAGTAGCCATGGATTTTCTTGATAAATATCTTGAACGAGTCGTTTATAGTCTCCAGCAGCTTCAACCATGTTTACATCAGTACCTACCGATCTATTCAATTCATGTAAGTTTGGACGTTTCATATCAATGTTAATACCCGATACGGCACTATCCTCTAGTGATCGTTTGACAGCACCTCTTAGTGATGTTCCTGTAGTATCAAGTTCAATCCCCTGGCTTTCCGCAGACTGGAAGATGAACTGGAGTGTATTTGCCCAAGACAACGCGGATTTCTCCTTTGTTTTAGATTTTAGATTATCGTTTACTCTTCGTAGTGAAAAATCGATAGGGTCTATGTAGTACCCTTCAACAGGGCCAGCTTGTCCTCGCAGATCCGATAACTTACCAACCGCGTATAGCCCTTGTCTATCACCGAATTCATGTAGCAGGAGGTCATTTACTGTGTTTCGATTGTTCTTGATCACCTGAATAAAAGCTCGTTTAGACTCTTGTTCGATATCATCAGATCGCGAATCCTTCGATACGTTTTCGTTAATAGCTTGATCAACGATTGCATTTAACACACTACGACTCTCGTCTAATCGCTCGCTACCAACGTTCTCCTTAAGAGAATTAAATACCATGTGCTTTGTTGTGGCTTTCTCTCTAGCGGCTCTAGCCCTAGTGAAGCCATCAATTGCTTTGATTTTCTCAAGAATATATTCTAGGGTAGCTTCCCAATCAATTTGCTCAACAAGATCTTCCTGCTTGTCTCTTCGAACTGCATTTCTAGATGATCTATGATATAGTTTTGCTTCAGGGCCTAGGAAATACATATCACGTCGTGCGTTTGCGTCAGAAACCAATAGTGGATCGAACATCGGATGTAGATCCCATGACGCGACATCAGGATTTTCAGCAATAAGGGGTTTCACAGCTTTATATGATTTTGTCTGACTATCCTCTCGTTTTGATACTATATCGTCCATTGTGCCTTCAGGTCGGTACATCACGTGATCAGTATCTAGTTGGATAAGACCTGGGGTGGCTACTGTCGGTGCTTGAGCCGGCATGCTGATATCACCAGTCAAAGCCGCAGAAGGGAAGCCAGTCGAGCTTGTCGTTGGCGGTGCAGAGGATACGGGAGAGGTCTGTGTACTACTTGTAAGCATAGCAGCGCTCTGTGCTGTGTTAATATATGCAGACTCGTTGTCGGCTGCCCACATAGTTTGCGCATATTTACGTGTCAGATGCTTATCAATCTGTAGATCTCGCTCAGCCTCACGAAGAAGATCTTGCCGCTTGCGCTCTCTCTGAGAAATGCTTGTGAACGATGGAAACATATCTGCTGTTATAGATTATTAGATATCATATTATGAGAAATTATATAAATTAAGCAGTGATTAAGGTGATATTTGTGCTTTTTCACAATATTTTTGGTTGCTAGTTCGAGCTCCGTTTAACCCATCGATTGTGTATTTATGAACTAACTCATTTCTACGTTTCAGAAGTCTGTCGTATTCTTTCAAGGCTGCATTGGCTGGAAGATCGAATAAGGCCTCTATCTGATTTTTATAACCTGGATTATCAATTATACATCTATATGGGCAGTGCAATCATCAAGAGGTTGTACTTTAGCCAGTCCACATGTTGAATTGTTGTCACCTTCTCGTGTAAATCATTGCTGATTTCTAAGTATCTTTTAACTCGCTTATGCATGCGTGAAAGCTCTTTCTTATACATCTCAATTCTCTTATCTTTGTCATGCTGGGTGCAAAACCCTGATTTAAGAGCTTTGCGAGAGCATGGGGTATCGCATTTGGTTATCGCTTGACACGCAGTCATCGTTCGAAGACTTATCTATTCCTATATACATTCAAATATGAGTGAGCCAATTATGGATATTCAATATCTAGATCCAGACCCACACGAGGATATCTGTGATGTTTGGGACAACTCTAATTTAGAGAAAGAGGCTGAAGATCTAGCTCGCGCAATTCAAGAGCAAATCTCTGCTAGGCCTAAGCATCAACTATCATGGGAATACATCCGCGAGCATCCTCCTAGAAGAGCACATACGCCAGATCTTGCATCAATTACAATTTAAGCTGGGAGTGGTATGCTTGCTCCAGGGTACTCATTATATTCTTATTGATTAATCGAAGGTTATCTTGCGGCTCCCAAGAAGACTCCTCGTAGCCTTTCCATTTAACTAAATACTTGTATTTCCCATTGCGCAGCTTTTTGTGTTTTAATATCTCTTCTGCTTCAAATATCTGGCCTGGTCAGCATCCGTATTCGTGACAGCAAGATTGACTCGTTTGAGATCATTAGGGGATTTATAGAGGGTGTGCCCGGTTTTGGAGCGAACCTGGATACTTGCTTGCCCGAAGTAGCCGTTGCTTGAACGTACGATTAAATCTTTCTATCTTGCCCATAGTTGTATGCTCCCCGGGTTCGTTATTAAAATGCTCGATATTTGACTGCTTGAAGTAGCTTTGAACTTTCTGGTTCATAAATTCGCTACCGTTGTCGCTTGTAATAATCCTTGGCTTGTTCAGCTTAACGAAACGTTTGAGAGCTTTCAGTACAGTATCTGCTTGCTTGTTAGAAAGCAGATCAACATATCCTACTCGACTATTTATGTTGACGGCTGTAAGCAGTACCCTCTCCTCCCAGAATGCTAAATCTATTTGCCATGAATCAGGATTATCACTGGAGATATGGAAGTGGTCAAAGCGTTTCCTTTGATCTTGAAACTGCTGTGTGTCGACTTGACTGGAGTACCAATCATTGACATCCTTACGCCGGATAGACGAATCGATAGCCTTAGCCTTCTCGTACAGCTTCTGAGCACCGACGAAGCCGGTCTTCGCGTTGTAGTATAGCTTGTGCAAGAGATGTGCTTGCTTGTTCATTGTTGCTTATATATCTAATGGAATGGTTGTTATACCATCCGACATAACTTTCTTTTTATCATAATAGTAGCTTAGAGCTGTCTTTTTCTGCGAATAAGTAATAATACCTCTAGTCTCTTTACAAATACGGAAGCCTCGATTAGTTCCAGAGAGAGTAACCCTATTTCGGACAACTTCCTCGAACCCATCGGAATTTAGCACGTCTGCGTTCCTGCCACCTCCCTGCTGAACGCCCTTGGCGCTTACCTTGGTCTTAAACAGACTATCTGGTAGATAGAAAACGTCATTTTTACTACTCAGCGATACCATAGCATCTCCGGACCATTCATCTTTGAACAGGCCGGGAGTACGCCGATCAAACTTAGCTAACTCCTCGCTACGGTCACTAGGAAACCAATCATACTTGTGTTGCTTGAAGTGCTCTTGTCGATCATTCTTAACACACTGCTCAAAAGGATTCTCGCAGCTGAAAGCAATGTATGCTGAATCAGTATCCATCTCTTGATATTGAAAGTCAGATCGATCGAAGTAGTAGTCGATACAATCGTAATAGAATTGGAGCATTCTGAGCTTGGCTAGCTGGTAGATGGCAATACTCAGATGGATAGGATTATTGAGCTCGACTACCCGTTTATTGAGCGAAACCTCATACGATCCAGATAGCTCTTCAACGTCATGAAAATTTTGCCTCTCGATAATCTTTCTCACGGAGCTCGATGCTGATTCATATCTTACTTCTTTGTGTTTGCTCTTGTCCATTCCTGAACGGCCAAAGGCCGAGTTGCCGACGAGTTCCATCATTTCGGCTATCATTGCTTTGTCCTTATCAGCATCACCCTCGCGACGTGCATTAGATACAGCTTCCATGAATGGTTTGAATGGCTTGTGTGAGCTAGCCTTGATGAATGAATAACTCCTCGTGATCTCCATTCCATGGGCGAGGTACCATTTCAGCAGAGGTGTGTAGATCAGAATCTTCTCACCAAAGTAGCTCCCAATCAGCTTTCTAGCCGGTTTCGATCGCGAAGCTCCGCGAGACTGGTTATAATCATACATGTGTGACCCAACGATGCTCTTGTCATTGCAGTCAATCAATACGTTCTTGAAAATAGGTGTCATCTCTGAGAAGTAGTCTTTGAGGTGCTCAGGCGTTCTAATATCGCATTCTAGGAATCCAAAGGCATTGTCGGTCTTGATATCTTCAATAATACCAGGGTACGTCTCGATCGATGTCAGCCGTCCGCAAGGCATCTCATTACCGAGAGCCCACAAGTACAGAGCGTTAGCGTCATAGCCAATAATCTTCTTACATAGCTTACCTCCTCTGATCGTAATTTCGTTACGTTTAGCAAAGCGATTAAAGATGATAGAAGGCCCGCCGGCGATATTTGCCTTCATTTTGCGATAGATATCGGATTGCTCGCTGTCAATCGAAAAGACGAGCTTATCAGCGTTCGGTCCAAAATCTTCTGATAATTAAATGCTTTGGAGACATATCTTTTCTAGCGCAGTTACAATCAATGCAGCTCATCATTATGTTCCCATCGATATGTCCAATGTTGTTGTTGATGCGATCTGCTGAGGCATTAGTAGTATCCAGCACACAGAAACAATGCTTACAGCGGTAGCCTTGCTCCTTGAGTAGACTATTCAGATGAGCTGTAGTCACATCGAACTCTCGATTAGCCTTGGAGTCTTGACGCTTATAGCCATTGAACCGGTCAATAGGGAATTCGAACGAATCTGCATCCTCCCGCTTCATCATATGTGGCATCGTGAGATTGTTAAAGCAACTCTGGTACATGACCTTCTCTGATAAACCAGGAAGCGATACACCATCTGTAAACATGTCTAGATCAAATCGCTTAAAGAGTTCTCGCTGGGCTTGGATAGCCTTCACGAATGGCTTAACGTCTAAATTATTATACCAGATTAGCAAATCCTTGACCGACTTCATCTCATAGTACCTCCATACAAATTTCACTCGTTTGTAGTCATTACTGCTGATGGTTGTACCTTTCAGGTGGCTATCAAATGCTCGCTTGACCGGGATTGTTTTCTGATCGAGCACATCAAAACTAGTGATGTATTCGTAAGGGAAAACTCCCTTAGAGAGCCCACAAGTGCAGCTAATCTTATCATCGCATTTGCAGCCTCCTAGGTATGTGGTCAAATATTTATCTAGGGAAGTGCCTGCTGGAACATAATTACTGATATCGAGCATCTTATAGTTATTGGTTGAGATACACATGTAGCCTGGATTCTTAATAACGGTCCTGATGTTCTTTACTCCAATTACCGTGAATAAATCGTTCTTAATCAGATTGACATCATATTTACCTGAATTAAAACCAAGTATCGGTACTTGATCTAGAATGGAAGTAACCTTCTGATGTGTTTTCTCAAGATCTTCGACTGCCTTCAATAGTGAGTCATACTTACGGTAATTGTATTTCTGGATCTCATCAACGATTGTGCCAATGTAATCAAACATATCCTTGATTAGTTGCAATGGCGAATCGTTGATGAAGCATTTCACCTCTTCAGTTAAGCTGTTGCAGATACTCACAGATACTGGGATATGCTTGTTAGTATAGACTGTGCTTTCGCCTCTCTTATGAGCTATCGGCTTGAGGATAGCTTCAAAATCGTAACAGATAAAATGATCGATATAATGACCAGTGTTGATACGAAATTGTGTCAATATCTTCTTTAGTTGATTCTCTTGTGGACGATAGATTGTTGGGTTCTTTGGAAACGATTCAATCACCTCTAGGTGGCATTTGTTCTTCTTGTGATTCAGAAGACGCCTGGCATCATCTAGGACAGCTCCGCATCTGTTACACGGGTATTTAGATAAAATTATATCAAGATTAGTGATATGCATCGCATGACCCTTGTAATCAAGGATATTGATTCTGTTCTCATATGTATCAGATTCTCGGATTTTTGAAATCTCGTGCGTCTGTTCATCCATCTCAAATACATTGATTGATAGCTTGAAGCAATTCTCTAACTCGTCGAACTGCATGATGTCGATCGGTTTCATCTCTCTAAATAGCTTTACCGAATATTGAATACCCTTGAACTGACAATATCTCTTAACCATCGTCTTCGCTGGTCCAATCATCCGATCCGCTCGAACACCACCCTCGAGGTGGAATGCGATGCTGTAGAAAACGCACTTGTTGTTGGTCTTCGGGAAATCAATAGTGAATCGATTCAGCTTGATAGAATCCGGGATAACGATGTTGTCTCCTAGGATATGCTCCCTGTAATAAATCTGCACTTTGGTAATTGTGATTTCCTTCAGAGCCCATGCTGATGTTGGGAAGCTTAGCCGTTCAGCAAAATCTTTCGATCCTAATTCAGCCATAATCTTCTTCTCAATATCATCCTTAAAGTTGATTGCTATAGGAGCCTGAAACAGTTCTGTGTTTGTCGCAGGTGTGAATGTTCGCTCGACTCCGGTGACTCGGTCAACAAGCTTGTATCCAAGCTGGACATTTGCTTTATAAGCCTTACTGGGCTTACCTAGCGTTAATCGAATTTTATCCATTACCTCTTGCTGATCAAAGTTCTCAAAGAGATGGACTTCTTTAATACTATTTTTGTAAACGCTATAAGCTCCTGCAGGTTTGTAGTTCGGGGAAAAGTGCCGTGCGATACGGGCTTCGGTAACCTGATATTGTTTTGCTAGTAGCTTACGATTCCTCCCATTCGTGAAATTCGATATATAAACAGCTCGGCCATACTGATTCTTAACCTTGACGCGAAATGAGGAGCCCCATCGCTTGACAGGAATATGTAGGCGCTTCAGAGCATCGAGTTCGTAAGAAAGCATGGCGAGTATATGAGTGCTGAAGATAAAAATATTCGTTTATCAACTTGGTATATTCTTGGTATCCTTCTCTCAAGATGGATCAACTTTTCTCCCTAGCGATAAAAAAATATTAGATTAGTCGAGAGCAATCTTACATGCACGCTTATTGTAGTATCGCTTCTGCCTAACTTTAATTTCCTCCCGATGTTGATCATCATACTCCATTTGGCGCGCGAGAATCCTTTCCAGATTCTCCTGGTAGTAGCGCTTCTTGGCCTCCAAGATCGCTGCCTTGTTAGCCTGGTACTGTTCTGACGTGTATGGCATTGTCTCTATATACTATGTAAAGGTTTTGTCAAGATCGAAAACTTTTCGTATCATATCAACTCCTCTGCATAATCACTGTTCGATGATATTTGTGGTTCTCTGAGCTCTTATGAAATTTTCTACGTGATACGACTAGGGTGATGGATGCTCTGTCTCTCTCACAACGTTAGGAACAAAGTCGCGATTTCGGTGAATGTAATGCTATAACCGAGGCTAGGACCCTGTCTACGTTCGATGAACAAAAAATGGTATGCAAATGTATCTGAACACACTACTAAGGGGTACCCCAGAAAGGGTACCACCTTTAGAAGTAGATATACTTCTGTGAGTATTTGTTTTAATACTCTGATGGAGTGGTGTGGGCCACACTATGGTGTGGACCACACTACTGCCACGTAGGTTCGGTGGCTGAGGGCCAACCAATAGCATTAAACCTACCTTTTATATGCATAATTAGGTTAAAGTATAGTTAATTAGGAGTTTGTATTACAGGCCAAATGAACCTAATTAACGATAAATAAATCAGTCTAAAACTTACGCTAAACTGGCTATTAAGTCCTCTAAGACCAGGGACTAGTGAACTGCCGTTCACTTAGAGTTTGTAAACTCTTAATAGCACGCTTCCTCTAAGCAAGGTGCTCGTGTGACCCCGTCACACGTGGCGTGCCCGATGTTCGTAAGTCGAGTAAAAGTTGAAATAAGCATGTGTAACTTAGAACCAAGCGTTAATTGATAGCATTGCTAAACGCCTAAACATTATATACGGACACCAGCGCGACAGTTAAAATTTTGTACGGACAGAAGTAGCCATTTTAGTTACGTCATTCGTTTATTTCACAAAAAATTATCCATCACCACCATGCACCGTAATGTAACCACAACTGAAGATAAGGTTCAATATTTGGCTCGATATTAGGCTCAAGATTAGACTAAAAATTAGATTAAAGATTAGGTTGAAAATTAGGCTCAAGAATAGACTCAAGATTAGGTTTAATAATATGTTCAATTTTATGCTCAAGATTCAAGATTAGACTAAAGATAGACGGAATATTAGACTAAATATTAGGTTCTATATTAGGCTTAAGATTAAGTTCAATGTTAGACTCAAACTTAGAGGTAAGAGGAGGCTCATGATTAGGCACAAGATTACGTTCAATCTTAGGCTCAACATTAGATGAACAAAATAGCGAATTGTCCGGGAACCATTCTTTGCCTTTGAATTAGGTAGGAATTAGAGGTCCAAATTATCTCCTATGTACCTAATAGTTCTCACCGACCGACCGGTTCAAACAGAATTGGTATAGAAAATCCGCGTAAGTCCGAGAGCCATGCTTTTGGCTTTTACTGGTTTAATTTGCTGTTTTTACTAGTTTAATCGATGGTTTTATTTTTATCGATGTTTTATTTCGTTCTATCGATGTATTGACTAGATAAAACGAATATAATCGTGACGTTTACGGCAATTAATGGCGTCCGATCTTCCAGAATTACGATTAAGTGCGATTCGACTGACTTGGTTTTTGTATGCATTTGACAAAATCGGGGGATGAATTGCGTCCGGTAGTACCGTTGCGATCCGGTGAAGTACGTGTTGCCAAAATAGGGTGCTGTCCGGTAGTTCCGTGTTGACAAAATAGGGTGCTCTCCGATCGGACACAATTTAAGTGCGATTCTTTGACGTAGCGTTTGTATGCATTTGACAAAATCGGAGGCTAAATTGCGCTCACTTTTACTAGTTTAATCGATGTTTTAACTAGTTCAATCGACTAGATAAAAGAATATAATCGTGACAAGCATGGCAGAAGCCAAGAGTGAGAAGAAGCGCAGCTTCACCGTGGAGGAGAAGCTCAGGGTGGTGGCGGCTTCGAAGACGCAGTCTCTACGCGCTGTCGCTCGCCAGTACAATGTCGACCGTAACTGCGTGCGCGCGTGGAGGGACAAGGAGACAGAGCTGCTGGCCATGAGTCCGACGGCGAAGCGGCTTCCAGGCGCGGGACGGCCGCCAACCAGCGGGTTAGCAGCTCCAGCAATCGACAAACGCGGTGCAGACAGTTCAGCAGTCGGTGGGAGCGAAGTAGATCAGTGCAAGAAGCTCAAGATGGGAGACGAAGCCAAGGAGCAGGCGTTGCTGTCCACGAACTACGTGCTCGTGGGCTTTCAGGGCAAGGAGGGCGCGTTCTCGGAGGTGGCGGCCAAGACGGCGTTCGAGGAGCTGCGAGCAGCCAACGCGCTGTCGCCTAACGAGTTCATGACGGTTGGGCTCTCCCATATGAACGACGTGGTGGAAGCCGTGGAGAGGAGCGAACTGGCGTTTGGTGTGTTGCCGGTAGAAAACTCCATCTCCGGTACGTTCCACGGCAATCTGGATCGATTGGTGGCTTCGCATTTGAAAATTGTGGGGGAGGTGGCGTGTGTGCAAGAGTTGTGTCTTTGTGCCTTGCCAGGAGTGGAGATGAACGAGATCAAGCAGCTGTCGTCGCACCCGGCCGTACTCGACCATTGCGAGAGTTATATCTGCGCTATGGAGCGCAAGACAGGCAGGATTATCGAACGTAATGCCGCGTGGGATAGTGCCGGTGCGTGTCAGACCGTCAAGCAAGAGGAGAAACGCCACGTGGCTGCGATAGCAAGTGAGCAGGCTGCGCATGCACATGGACTAGTCGTGCTCGAACGTGGCGTCGGAGACGAACTCAATAGTGAGACGCGCTACATGATTCTGGGGAGACTAGATGAGGCACCACTGCCGCTTGGCGCAACACCAACCACCTCATTCCTCAGCGCGAGACCACCCACAACCACCAAGTCTAGCATTGTCATTGCTGTACCCAACGAGCCACAAGCACTTTTCAAGATTGTCTCGGCGTTCGCTCTCCGCAACGTGATGATCGTTAAGATTGAAAGTCGTCCAGCCGCTACTGCCGGAAGCCTCTTTACCGCTCAGACAACACATTGGTACGTTGCTAGTTCCTGTCGTCTGAGCTTGCACCACACTAACTTGTGTCTGAGCAGGGATTACATTTTCTACATCGATTACATCACGAGCCAAGACCCAACACAAGAAACGAGATTGCGTGGCAATTTGGAAGAGTTCGCATTGTGGGTCAAAGACCTAGGCACATATTCGAGCAGTGGCGGCAAAGCTAGCGTCGAGCCACCACGCTGGAAGAGCGTCGTCAACGCGATTGCGTGTTGAACGTGTCATCGTTGTAGCCATGACTGTAGACTATACATTTTGCAAGTGATAATCCCGATCTTGAAGCGACACAAAGATCCAGACATCAATTGACATGCAGACCACACGTGAAGCCTCGTGTTACTCTGTAGAGCTCGTCAAAGGCGCGTACGGCCTGGGCATCTACTTTGCAGCTGCTGCAGATGCCTCCCATGCTGTCGTGGACACTCGAGTACCGTTCTACCGCCTTCCGTCGGGCGCGCTAGCGCCTGGAGAGGCCAGTGGAGCCATCTCACCAGGAGATATGTTGTTGTCCGTGAACAACTGCGACGTGTCGACTCTGCGCTTTCCGCAAGTCGTGGAGCAGCTTCGCCAGGTGCCCAGGGGCCCAGTGACGTTCGTTTTCCAGCGGCAGCCACTCAAGAACGAGGAAACGTCGCCGGAGACGCTCGTGGAAGCTCAAGAGGAGAAAGAGGTCGAGAAACGCAAGCCAGAGCCGCAGGAGACCGAGGAGAAGGAGCGACCCAAGGGTTGGACCATGTTCCAGAGATTGAGTGCAAGTGCTGCAGCAGTTGCTTCACCAGGTCTGGCGAACGAGGTGACGGTGATACAGGAGCTGGAAGGGAAGCTGCGGGAGATGGAGCAGACGCTCGCGAGAGAACAAAAGTGCCGCTTTCTAGCGGAACGGAAAAATGTGCTATATCGCAATGAACTTTTGCGGGTTAGTCAGGAGAACACGGCGTTGCGAGATCAGTTGGGACAGCTAAAGATCACGCTAAAACGACGAGACACCTTCATTACGGAATCGCTGCAGCTAGCGATCTAAGTTGTACAAAGGTGAAGTGAAGCTTGAACGACTCATCAAACTCCTTCTTCAGATAATGGTGGTCAAGTCGAAATCTAGTCTTGGCTTGTAGGCTAGCCACTACGGTTAGTACCGGTTAGTATTGTCCGCATCAGTCCCGAGTTGTTTGACCCCGCTATTTCTGTGAACACTACTTTCGTTGTTCAGGTCGCTTGTTGAGAATGGCTGCTTTGATTGATGTGGGTATGCTTCATGGGCATCTTCGTGGTGACGGATGGTCTCAGCAGAATGACACAGCAAGTGTCCATGTGAGCGGAGATGAAGAGGGACTGGGGCGGTCCTACGTGTGCTCGATGTCGTCTGCTATCGATCTGAAATACTCAGCGGACGGAAATTATGAGAATTTTGCGCTCAACGTACAACGTTATCTCTCTTGTATTGTGGACGAACTCCATCTAATCAGTGCGTGGAGCTCCAGCATTTATCAGCATCAACCGATTGTTACTGCTCCCGTCTCGGTCGAGAGTAGAGAGAAAACTGATGATATCTCACTCACGGCCATGGCGCGGCTCGCTGTTGTTACTGACATTGCATTGATGCGACGGGATGTAGCGGAAGCACAACACGAGCTATCTCAGCGATGCTCTTACCAGATAGCAGCCATGAAAAACGAAACAAGTGCAAACATTATCAAGCAGGGTGCAAGGTACGACGAGTTAAAACAGCACATTGATGACCAGCAACGAGCTTTGAACCAACAGGCACAGGCAATTCAAGCATTGAATAAAACTCTCGTAGAGAGTGATGCACAAATGAATGCGATGGCCTCAACGTTGCACAAGCGTCAGCAACAAACTTCCACATACCCTGTACGGATTTCAGCTGTGGAGAAATCCATAACGACGGTCTCGACAGCTCAGCTCGCACAAACAGAGGAACTGCAGGCACTGCAGCGGCGAGTTGAAAACTTTGAAACTATACACGAGCTGCAGATGAAAGCTACGCGTCATGCAAGTGATGACTCGCTTACGGGGCTGCGGTCTGCACACTCTCAACTTTCAGCGAAGATGCAAGTGATACGATTGGAAATGCAGGAGCTGAGCGAAAGCACTGAAAAGCGGATGCAGCAGTTGCTAAAGGCAGTCGCCTCGGTCGTGGCAAGTGCGTCTGGAAAGTCAAGTCCGACTGCAGCTGTAGCACCCCGAAAGCCCTCTGTGGCGATATCACGAACTCCACGATCGGGTGGAAACACTCGCCTTTCACAAGCTCCTGGAATTGGCGCGAGCTCGTGCTCTCTTGATAATTTTCTTGGAGGTGACGACGGTGCACAGGTCTTAATGAACACTCAAGCTGATGCAGTGGCACTAACCGATTGCTTCATCTACGCGAAAGCGGCTTTGCCTCACTACAACTCGACCAGTGAGCTTAGCACTACAACGAAGAAGCCTTTCGCGCCTCCGACAGGTAGCAACCGAGCAATTTCTGGGATCAATAAGACGAAGGTTCAAGACGCCATAGCCAACTTACTGACTGTGAAGCAATCAGTCTTGAGTGTGCCACTAGGCTACGAAGGGCTAGAGGAACTAACTGGAGTGACAGATCGATCAAACACGCTCGCATCTACAAAAGGACGTACTCACCGGCTGACATCACCATCGTTTAACACTTCACAGCTCCACAAGTTATAGAGTTGGTCGTACTTTAGTTCGGGTACTTTCTCGCCTGGATATGGATTCTCCACCGACGCAAACTCGAGTTCTCCAAGACAGCCTGAAGCGGGACAAGCATCATGAGTACTCCAGACACTGTCGGCGCGATCAACCGCATCACTACACCAAACAACGACTCCGTTCCAGCAGCGTCATGGGCAACTGAGCGACAGACGACCGCATCAACGGTCAGACTCAGCGACGGCCGTTCGATTATCACCTGGACGTCAGACGATGGCGAAAGTTATGATAATCTGCTACGGACGTTTGAGGCTTGCTCTGGTGCCATTGCCACCGCCGCCGAGCGAATGGTGGCGCTCACCCATCAACCTCGCAGTTTGACTGTGGCTATCGCGTATGATGAATGTCTTGACATCGTCACAGCAGCAGTGGATCACATAGAACAGCTTGGATCGCATGGAGTCTTGAACGAAGATGTGCTCGAAGCGTATCGAGCTATGCGCAGTATCCGAGAGTTGCTGCGGCCAAGTCCACCCGTGCGACGAGCCCTGCAGTTCTGATCGAGTGCAACTACCAACTAACTAAAAACGGTCATGCTTTCACAGTATGTTGCTCCTCGTCACTCTATGGCTTGCTCAATTGGCATCCCTGACACTCATACGATGTGAATAAAGTAGTAGCTCTTTATTTTATCAAATTATTCACCACTAGCAACTTCATTCTGTCTGAGCTACAGTAGCTTTACTATTGCTAAGTAAGAGACTCACCGAAACGTTATGCCTGGGAACTTTGCTCGCAGCGGTCCGGTGCTGGGATTTTTTGCCACTGCCTTCATGGCGTTCGCCAATATCTACGCGTCGGTCGCAATGTCCAAGGTACTTCTACTAGCCCGGACTTCAGTAAAGACTTTAGTGACCTCGGCGAATGAAGCATGGGCAAAACTGGTCGGTGGTTGGCGGTTCTTTCTCAAATGGGCTCCTGCTTGCTTATCCCGTGCGTCTTCCTCGTTCTCGGTGGCGGACTTCTCGATGGTCTTCCTGATGCCTTCAGCCACACCATTTGGATCGTTCTCATGACGGTGACAGTGATGCCGCTGTATTTGGTGCCGACGCTGAAGGAAGATACTGGCGTGACATTCGCGGGTTGTACGGGGATAATAGTTACCGATGGACTTGCCATTTTGATCATCGTGCACGGACCACCCAATCATTCCAACACTCGAGCTCGACTCATTGGGTATTTGGCAGCCTTTCGCTCAGGTACGATGCAGACATCGTTCTTCCCGATGTGCAACGCCAACACAGAGAGCCAATCCGCATGCCCCTGAACCCTGCCTCCTACATTGACGAGCGCTTGGCTCTCGGCATGCATCGGAAAACTCCGAGGACATTGAGAACGGTATGCTGTATCAGCAAGCCGGTACTCCCATTAACGACTTCGTCAAGCAAGCCGACGCAGCTCACATCAGTATTTCGTCAGACTGTCGGTCAGGACATCAGTTGTAGCAACTTCTGCTGAATCCCAGCCGAACAATGATCACGACACCGAGGTTACGGAGTACCGAGGTGCTAACGCCGTAAAGTACATTGTATTGCGTGTTGCCATCGTGATCGTCCTGGCCGTATTTTCAATCATATTCCAGGACCACTTCTCCGACTTTGCCGAATTGCGGACGAGTTTCTACCTCATCAAGACTTGGAATCGAGTTCCGCTACACGAAAGAATTTCGGCCGTCACGATACTAGCCGTGTGCTTCGTTATTGGCTGTTACTCTACGCACACTGCTGGGAAGAACCTGTTTGCCTCGTCGGACTCGGATTCAACGTTCCCGTACTGCGAGCCAGAGTATCAAAACACGATCTACTGTACTACAATCAAACAGCATAGGCCTTAAGTTAGACAGCAAGTGCTTGGAACCCAAGTAACTGAGATATGCTTTTCCTAGTGTGCTTTTGAGTACTTGTCATTGCGTGGCAAAGCGATGAATACTTGCGTTTGAATTCGTGATCTTCGGCGTCCCGGCGCCACGCACAATGTTTAATGTGTATGTAGACGCCACGTGCGTAGACGAAGACCTGCCTGTAGACGAAAATCGTAATGGTGTAGCCATGGTAAATTAATAACTACTAGCAAATTAGTTCATGCAGCATGTGACGGGGTCACACGAGCACCTTGCTTAGAGGAAGCGTGCTATTAAGAGTATACAAACTCTAAGTGAACGGCGCATCTGGGTCCAGGCGACCTCTCAAAATGACTTGATTTGTCAGTGCTACATCTACGGTCAACTGAGCGATCATTTGGAAACACGCGATATCGGTTTAAAGGGGGATCCGCCAAAATCGACTTGGTGTCAGTGAGTGGACGAAACCCCCGGTGAATTCATCGGCCCCCGTAAATAACAACTTGGTCTTTGTATACTGCCCCGTATTGAAAAACGGTTTTGCGACGAATTTTCTCTCGTCCACCAGGGTAAAAACGGGTATAAAAGTGACAGATTGTATACATTTTAGGAGCTTATTAATGACTAAAGATTAGGCAATCTATAAATTAAGGGCTTATTTCCGACTATAGATAGGTTAGACAAGATATTAGGAGTTTATTAACTACTGCGACTTTGAGGTCCGTATTAGGAGCTTATTAAAGACTACAATTAGCTTAAACACTAAACGTTAGGGGCTTATTAACGACTGCGAGCTTTCTATCCGAAATAGGAGCTTATTAAGGACTAAGATAAAGCTCAAGATTAGCTCTAGATTAGGTTCTAGATTAGGATCTAGATTATGGATTAATAGTGACTGACCTTGCTTAGAGGAAGCGTGCTATCAAGAGTATTCAAACTCTAAGTGAACGGCAGTTCACTAGTCCCTGGTCTTAGGGGACTTAATAGCTAGTTTGGAGTAGATTTTAGACTGATTTATTTATAGTTAATTAGGTTCATTTGGCCTGTAATACAAACTCCTAATTAACTATACTTTAAGCTAATTATGCATATAAAAGGTAGGTTTAAAACTATTGGTTGGCCCTCAGCCACCAAACCTACGTGGCAGTGGTGTGGCTCACACCACAGTGTGGCCCACACCACTCCATCAGAGTATTAAAACAAATACTCACAGAAGTATATCTACTTCTAAAGGTGGTACCCTTTCTGGGGTACCCCTTTCATGTAACCCCGTTACATCCTCCCCCACTTAGGTTGGAAACACCCCCCAACCAATGAGGAGCTAGGAAGAGAGCTCCGCTCTCTTTCCTGTCCTTTGTCGATACCCATCGACGAGCCACCGTTGTGGCTTAAGGCTTTCATTCAGCCTTTTCGCGCGTCCAAGACACCTGGAGGCTTCCACGTCAGCCTCCCAAGATGCCTAAGAAGGCAAACACTCGCGGCGCTTCGGCGCCTTCTTAGTCTAAGACCGCGAGGTCGAAGACTGCTAAGGCCAAGTCGAAAGACAAGGCCGCTCCGCGCAAGGAAGTCCGCAAGGCGGCTTCCGAGGCAGGCAGCAAGCGTACCGCTGCTGCTGCCAGCCAAGAAGGGAGTTCGCGACGCAGTCGCTCGCGCTCCCTGTCACCCGACGATAGGTCGAACCCTCGGTTCGACTATCGGGACCACAGTCCCGGATCTGAGTCCCCGGAATTTCACATTCCTATTATCACGGGATCAGAGTCCGGCGGGGACTCTCCTGGATCCGCTAAGGATCCACCTTCTTCTCAGGATGCATCCTCACAGGATGCTCCAGCACAGGATGCTCCTTCGCAGGACGCTCCTGTTGATGATACAGAATCATCGGAGGCAAAGGCAGCTTCAACGAGCTCGCCTGCCAAGAACCTTACCTTGACCGAAGGTAAGGCTCGAGCCCAAGCAGCGAAAGCAGCGTCTCCAAAACGGGCTGGTGAGGGCGCTGCTGCTGCTAAGAAGCGCGCAGCCCCTGGCTCTCCTACGTCAGAGCCTTCAATCGCTAAGGGATTTAAATCCCTGTTCGACTCCTCAGACGAGGAGGAAGAGGAGGGGGCTGTCTCCGAGCCCCGAGAGATCTCCAACGATCTCGATGAGCAGCAGGAACGCTATCATGCTGCTCAACTGCAAGGCACTCCTGTGCCTCCCACGCCGGTGTATCCTCGCGGATACTACCCACCGGATGCGGGGTCTGGGTCTCCAATGTTCTTGGAGCACCTCAAGGCCCCTCGTGGTCTTAACCATGGGCGCACTTCACGTGGCGCCTATGAGCGTGCCTTCGTTCAAGTCGAACCACTCTTTGTCAACGACATTGAGGCCGCTAGGTGTGTGCTACTTGCACCACACCGAATTCCTCTCAAGGAATTCACTAGTCTTCGAAAGAAATCCGAAGACCGTGGTGGGCTCTTCCCCGTGTGGGGGTACCCTTGGGTACAGCCCGAGAACACCACAACCCAGACCCAGGCAGAAGACCTGTTCTGGAGATGGGTTTCTCTAAAGAACTTCACAGTTCAGGAGTTGAAAGAACTCCGGGAAGATCGCCTGCTGTCCTATGTCTTGGACCAGCGAGATCTTCGAATTGAGTTTGCCCACTTAGTCGCTAAGCGGCAACTCCACTCCGTTATGGAGGGACTTAGACAACAGTCTAAGTCCAGCGCTCAAGATGAGCGCGGGTACGGTTCCGTCAACCCAGGGACCGTACACCGTAAGGCGGCTAAGAAGCCGCGGACTACTTACGCCCCGGCTGTTGATCCCAAATCTCAACAGCCTTCGGGCAGTCAACCCGGAGCCGGTCTTCCGGCTCCCACGAGTTCTGTGACGAGGGGTAACCCCGCCACTTCACAAGCAGCTGGCGCTTCCCAGAGCGCCGCCGCTCCTGGACGACCCGCTCCACATGATAGTGGAGCTCGCCGTTCCGGTCAAGGAGGGCAGGAGGAGCTCTCGCACGCGTTTGAATACGCGGCTCCTTCTCAGCCGTATCCTTCTGGACCCTCATCTTCGGGTCGGGACTCTGTGGGGTCCCTGTTAAGCGACGAGGTCCGTCAGCTTCGAGATCGCGTCTATGCGATCGAGATAGCCCTTGGGCTTGGACCTGGTGGTCAGGCTGCCTCTCAGGCTGGCAAGCCGTGGACCCTTGAGGTCCTTCGCCAAGACTTGGACGCTCTTGGTCGTGAGACTCATGAGCTCCATGGGCGTGTTGACCGCCGAGCTCCGGCTGCTGCCGTGAAGGAGCTCCGTCGAAGCTTAGATGTTCTAAGCCATGAGGTGCATGGTCGGATGCCCTCTTATGAGCCGCAGGGGTACTCGTACCACTCGGCTTATGGGTATAGCTCTTACCCGAGCTCTTCCCATTCGGTACCGTCATACCCTTCGTATGACTCGCGTGGGTACCAGCCTGTATATCGTTCGCAGGCTTCGACACCGGCAACTCCGGTTGTCCAGAGAGCTCAGCCTCGTTTCGAGGAGGTGAGTTCTCACCTTGGTCTTCCTCCGTCCGAGAAGGAAGACCCAGCGGATCGTGATACCGCTTAAGACGCCCCACGTAGAACGTCGGGTGCGTCGCCATTGACTTGGGGAGGTCAATGGTATACGCCGCGCCATGTCTGGCCAGGACCGCAAAGGGTCCGATGAAGCGGTGCTTCAACTTGTTGCTCTCTACAGAGCTAACCACCTTTAGCGGTAGGTTTTTAGTGTCTAATAACACCAATTCACCCACTTTAAAAACAGTTAAGTTTCCTCTTCCTTTTGCATCTGAGTACTCCTTTTGTTTATCTTGGGCCGATGCCATCGCATCTCTAACCCGGCTGATCAACGTCAGCCTGTCGTCTATAAACGACGACAATTGTCTTTTTAAAGACTCGGGCTCTATTTCTGAGACCTGGGAGGAAAAGGCTTTCCGAGCCTCTCCCCCACTTACGATGGAGGCCACGGTGCCTCCCCGCAAGGTTAGCGGCACCTGGGGGTGTCGTAACCCATTCAATAGAACGGGGTAAACCCCGTTGATGCGTGTACCGCATTGTTGAGTGCAAACTCAACCATAGGAAGCTGATCCGACCAGGATCGTGGTGCTTCCGCACAGATACTGCGCAGAGTATCTTCGAGCACGCGGTTGACGCGCTCCGTCTGACCATCCGTCTGCGGATGGTCTGCAGTTGACATCGTCAACTTAGTTCCCAACAATTGGAACAGGGTGTCCCAGAACGCACCCGTGAAACGCGGGTCTCTGTCCGAGACTATGGTCTCTGGTAGACCATGATAGCGAAACACGCTATCTAGGAACAGCTGTGCAGCTTGTTTCCCGGTGACCTTGTCACGTACCGGAGCAAGATGCACCATCTTGCTCAAACGGCAGACAAACACCAATATGCCGGTGTTGCCCTTGTCATCGGCCGGCGGCCGAAGACGAAGTCGAGACTCATCGACTTCCAGCAGTCTGCTGGTACAGGTAGGCTCTGTAGTGGAGCCGAGGCGTGGCCCGAAGGCTTCACCCTCTGACATGTTTCACATGTCTTGACATAGTGTGCCACCCACTTGTACATACGGGGCCACCAAAATGTCTGAGAGACCATTTGGTAGGTCTTCTCCCGGCCAAGAGGGCCACTTATCGGCGCATCATGCGCCTCTAGAAGTATGTCATACTTCAGATCCTCGTCGTTTGGAACGACAACCCGAGGAGGATCTCTAGGGTCTACTCTGTAATGGAGTAACCCATCGGCCAGCTCATAACGATGGAGCTGCGCCCGCTGTCGAGGCGAGAGCCTGTCGACTTTGGCGTCCTTGCCATCGGACAAGAACTGCACCAGTGGTGTATAGTTCTCGTCCTCCTGATACGCCAAGCGTATCCGATCATATAGATCTGTCGTGACCCGACTGACATGAGCTAGCTCATAGTCAGGTCGACGCGACAAAGCATCGGCAAGCACGTTGAGCTTGCCCGGCTTGTATTCGACGCGGAAGTTGTATTCCGCGAAGAATGACAGCCACCTCGCCATCCGCTGCGACAGATGCGGCGAGTTGGTGGCAGTCCGCAAGGACGCGTGATCAGTATAGATCACAAAGGGCCTCGTGCCCAAGAGGTGAACTCTAAATTTGACAAGAGCGTACTTCATTGCAAGTAGCTCCTTGTCATGAACGGGATAGTTCCGTTCGGCAGCCTTTAGCTGCCTGGACTGGAAGGAGATGACTCGTTCGTGTCCTTCATCGTCCTTCTGCAACAGCGCACAGCCTATTGCATAGTCAGAAGCGTCACAGACGACGCTAAATGACTTGTTTTCGTCCGGCAGAGCCAGGACTGGCGCTTGCTGTAAGCTCGCCTTGATGCTGTCAAAAGCATCCTGGTGCTGTTGCTCCCAGACCCAGTCGGCCTCTTTCTTTAAGAGATCCGACAAGGGTCGAGCTAGTTCAGCGTACCCTGCGCTGTACTTGTGAAGATAGTTGGCTAAGCCCAACCACTTCCGGAGGTCCTTCTGCGACCTCGGGGTCGGCCAAGCCGCTATGGCCTTGACCTTCCCTGGATCGGCGCGTACGCCGACCCTGCTGACAAAGCAGCCGAGGACTTTTATCTCCTCAGCTGCAAAGACGCACTTGTCGATGTTGGCATAGAGCTTGTTAGCTCTCATGACCTCAAACACTCGACGGAGGTGCTTCAAATGCACCTCCATAGCCGTCTGACCACCTTCGGCACGGCTATGGACGAATATATCGTCGAAGTACGTCTGAGCGAACGTACGCAATGGTCTAAACAATTGTGTGACCAAGCGATTGAACGTCGCTGGGGCATTCGATAGCCCCTGTGGCATCACTAGCCACTCCCAGAGCATCCCACTCGGGGTGCTCACTGCGGTGAGAGGAATGTCACTCTCCCGCATCAGGATCTGGTAGTATCCGTCTACCAGATCCAGGGCACTGTACAGCGTACAGCCCGACATGTTGTTCAGCAACACATCCTTGCGAGGGATCGGCGTCTGTGCCGGTACCGTCGCATTGTTCAGCTTGTTGTAAGCATGAACCAGACGCCACTTCCCGTTCGGTTTCCGAACGCAGAAGGTCGGCGTCGAGTGCGGGGACTTCGACTCCCGCACCATGCCCGACTTCGCCTTTTCAGCGAAGAAGGCATCTATGACCTCGCACTGCTTGCGAGGTAGAGGCCACTGCCTCGTGACACAGTACTTTGTGCCAGGCACGATATCAATCTCGTGCCGAACTCCCCGATCCGGCGGGAGTTGGGATGGTGGGTGCTTCGACACCACATCCGAGTATTCCTTCACAAGAGGATACACTGGATCCTCCGGGTTCTTGAGAATCTCAGAACCCAAGCGCGTTGCACGCTGCTTCGTGAACCCCTCCAGGACGTCCTCGTCCATTACGGAGGAAGAGTTCAAATCTTCAGGAGAGGTCTCCGGCTTCAGGAGCACCATCTCCGCAATCTCTCCGGCCTTCAACTCGGCCAGGAAGTCCTTCATGGACAATTCCTCGAGGTTCAGCAGTGCTGACACCTCTGGCAGTGCCTCCAGATGGACGGCACCTGCCCTAACTTGACGACCGGACACGCCGTCGAAGACATGGCATTGCTCTTCGACCGGCCGTGCCGGTGGAGTCTCAGACTCCGAGTGTGGTACTTGGTTATCCACACGGGAGGTGCTCAACGACACCTCCACACTCGTACTGGTCTTCTTGACCCCGCGTGGAACTCTGTTACCCACGCTAGAGACGCATACTGCGCTCTCGATCTTCTCGGTCTCTTCGACCTCGTGTGGAACTATGTTACCCACACCGGAGGCGCCCTCAGCGCCCTCCCCAGCAGCCTCAGCTGCTTGCGGACCTATGTTACCCGCTTGCGGAACTACGTTACCCGCCTGTGGACCTATGTTACCCACTTGTGGACCTATGTTACCCACACAGGAGACGCCTTTAGCGCTCTCCTTAGCAGCCTCTGCTGCTTGCGGACCTATGTTACCCGCCTGGTCAGTGCCGTCCGGCACTGCCACAGTCGAAGCCCATACGGCGCGACGACTCTTAGCGTTGGGAGTTGCCGTCGTGGCAATCCCACACGCTTGGCAATGAGCCTTGGTCTCACGACCGGTTGCGAGGCTCATCGCAACATCTTCGTTGGAGTCCGTGACTCCCAATACTTCTTCGGGCGCATAAGCGCCTTGGCGACCATCTCTGGCGCTCCAGTCCCGGACAGAGGTGGGAACATTACTCACCAAAGCTCTGTCGGAGACTGCGGGCCGGCTAGCCCCAATGGCTTTGCCGCGCCAATTGATCCAGGGCTCGTGCTTTTCGAGCCACGGCATGCCCAGGATCAAGTCGTACTTGTCCATGTCTAGGACAAGGAACGACTCCGTGCTGTCAAAGTCTTCAAACTTTACAGCCAGGTCCATACGGACCCCAGGTACGTTAACCACCGTGCCATCGGCCAGTCTCACCGAGACCTGGCCCCTGCCTTTGCTTTCTCGCAAAGCATCGGCATACTTGTCGCCATTCCGCGCGACCGTCTGGCGTCGAGCAAAGTTCGTCGACGCCCCAGAGTCAATCAGGACTCTAAAGGGATCTCCATATCCCCGTACACTCGCGTGTACCACGAGCAGTCCGCCGCTGCTCTTTCTCGTCTCGAGAGCACCCAGGCTCTCAGGGGCTAAGCCTCCATGGCGTGCGCCGTCCGCACTCCTACCATGGGGACTTAGATCTTCCCCAGTAGGGCGCCCCGCCCCTACTGGTGACCCCAGTTCCCCTGGCTCTTGGGTCGCGGCTTCTGCCACGGGCCCCTCGAGCCCCTAGGTTTGGAAGGGAACTTCCTTTGCCCTCCCGCAGGGCAGGCACGTTGCATGTGCCCGAGCTTCCCACATCCGTAGCAACGGATGGAGCTCTGTACGGCCGTACCCAGTTCCATGGGTACCGGCCCGGTGCTAGCTCCAGCTGCTGGAGCTCCTTGCACTGCGCCTGACGACGCATTGTGGCCTTGCCACGCCGACGTAGGAGTACGAGCCTGTCGGTGGCTGTACTCCTCTTGGAGGGCGATCTGGATCGCTTCCTCCATAGTGTTCGCATGCACGCGGAACAACTGTGTGCGGGATGGGCCCACCTTCAGGCCATCCATGAACACGGTCACTTTGATGTGTTCAGGTAGGGGGTTCCCTACCAGAGATGCAGCGAGTACTCGCATCTCCTGGATGTACTCATGCAGCTCACGCTTCCCTTGTTTACAGGCAAGGAAGCGCGAGCGCTGGCGATACTCATAGTTCGCCGGAAGGAAGGCGGCTCTAAGCTGTTGACACAGCTGAGCCCAGGTTGTGAAACAACCCGGCGTCGTCGCTTCGCGCGTGTACGCCCAGGTCTTCGCCCGACCTCCTAGGTTGGACAGGGCGAAAGCGACCCGAAGTCGCTCGGTCGAGATTAGAGCCGCGTCCATCGCGAGCTCTACCTCTCTGACCCAGAAGTGGAGGTTCTCTCCCTCCTTTCCCTCATAAGGGTTAACCTTAAGCCTCAACGGCTTAGGTTGGGCTGGCTTCATCTCAGCCACGGGGTCTGCAGCCCCTGTACGTGGGCGATTAGCCCTCTCTCGTACGTGTCGAACGCCTCGATGCGTTCGACCTGCTCGGCCGGCGTAGCAGCCGCCAAGCTTCGGAGGGCATCTCCTCCAAAGATGCCCACCATCTTCCGGACCGACTCAAACTGAGAGTCGGTCAAATGAGGGAACTCCCCTCTATCCATCCTGGCTTACCTTGTAGGAGCCACTGAGGATTCAGGTAGTCAATCTACCCGCGTAGGCGTGGATTGACTACAAGTGCTACCAAGTGTGACGGGGTCACACGAGCACCTTGCTTATAGGAAGTGTGCTATTAAGAGTATACAAACTCTAAGTGAACGGCAGTTCACTAGTCCCTGGTCTTAGGGGACTTAATAGCCAGTTTAGAGCAGGTTTAAGACTGATTTATTTATAGTTAATTAGGTCCATTTGGCCTGTAATACAAATTACTAATTAACTATACTTTATCGTAATTATGCATATAAAAGGTAGGTTTAATGTTATTGGTTGGCCCTCAGCCACCGAACCTACGTGGCAGCAGTGTGGCTCACACCACAGTGTGGCCCACACCACTCCATCAGAGTATTAAAACAAATACTCACAGAAGTATATCTACTTCTAAAGGCGGTACCCTTTCTGGGGTACCCCTTTCATGTAACCCCGTTACAAACGACCCGTTCACACTTACCAAGATATTAACCAACCAGATCCTCCAAATTTCACACTTTTAGCGAATGAAAGGATCCGATAGCGATCCAAACGCGATAGGAACCACTTTGGCTTCTCGCCCAACCCACACATACACCTCACTACGACCTACACCACCCCACTGCAACAATGCCTCGCGCCAAGGTCGCCTGGGTGCTTCTAGCTAAAGACCTCTCCATCTCCGAGAGCGACATCCTGCTGGAATCGCTCAAGGGCTACGTTGTGAACAAGAGCGGCTTAACGCCGTGCTCACTGTGCACCGAGCCGATGCCGCACATCATGCGTACGAGGCTACTGCTGTGCAAGTGCAAGGCCTGCAAAGTGGTAGCCCCGCACGCGCGTTGCCAATGGAAGGGAAGGTTGCAGATCTGCATCCTGTCGAACGCGTTGAGCCTGTGGGAGGTGAACCAGCACGTTTCGCCGCTTCGCCCTTCCCGCCAGGCGCGCCTGACCGAGGAAATGAAGGCATTTATCCGCGATATGTGCACTTACAATCACAAACCTATGAATATATTCAACGGGATCGTGAGGCGCTTCCAAGTTGCGGATGCTGCAATGCCTAAGCTGGCGACCGTGCAGCGTTTTGTGCAGTACTATCGCCGCGCGCATCTTGGTGGGAGCGATTACTACGATGATGTCGTGGCGTAGGTCAGAGAGCACGCATACCGAGGCGGGGAAGATTCTGGGATGCCATTCACGTTCATGTGGCACTCTAATGCTAGTGGGGAGCCAATTGTTGGCCGCGGTTCGGACGCAGACGCCTTTGCTGTCGGTGTGTCGTCGAAGCTGCTGCTATGCCGACTAGACCGCGATCCGGCAACCTATGTACTCCACCTGGATGCCACCTACAAGTTGAGCCAGGTGGAGTATCCGGTTATGGTTATGGGCATCTCCGACTGTATGAGCTCCTTTCACCTAGTGGGGTTCTTTATTGTCTCCAAGCAAACTGAGCATCATTTTGCGGCGGCGCTAGCTATGCTCCAGCGAATGTATACGCTGGTAACGATCAAGCAGCTCTCGGTTCGCTACGTCATGGCTGACGCGGACAAAGCCCGACGAAATGCTGTGGACTCAGTTCTCGGTGTGGGCAACATCCTGGTCAATTTAATGTGCTACTTCCACGTAGCTGCCAACATCTACAAGCATACCCGTGGTATCCCTGTCGCACTTGCTGCTCAAGTTGCGATATTGCGGATATGCACTATGCTACATCGGCGGCTGAGTTTGAGCTTACAAAAGCACGGTGTTTAAAAAGCTGGGATGAGCTTCCCCAACTCAGCGCGTTCGCTACCTACTTCACGTCCGTATGGCTGAACTCGAACTTCCATCGCTGGCAGGCAAGTAGTGTATCCAGATACATTTGCATACCATTTTTTTGTTCATCGAACGTAGACAGGGCCCTAGCCCCGGTTATAGCATTACATTCACCGAAATCACGACTTTGTTCCTAACGTTGTGAGAGAGACAGAGCACCCATCACCCTAGTCATATCACATAGAAAATTTCATAAGAGCTCAGAGAACCACAAATATCATCGAACAGTGATTATGCAGAGGAGTTGATAAAAAATATGTGAGCTTCCTTAAGGAGCGCATCTAATTCAGCCTTCAACTTCGGAATTTTTAAAATAACAAACTCGTTTTTGCTCAACCATTCAATGTAGTTTGGATCAATTGATTGGATCTGATTGATAGTTTTGTTGCGGTATTTGCCCCAAGTCATTAAGAATGATCCATTATCATTGCCGTATTTTTGAACCAGGAACTTGCCAATATCACTATCGTCTTCAATGAGACTTTTTTGATTCGATAACCAGCGGCAGTATCCTGGGTCGGAGGCATACACCTCTTCAATAGTCTTAGACTTGTGCTTCCCAAACGTCAATGTAGTCATCGTATATCTATATATGTACCCAGATCAAGTATTTCAAATTTATTTAAATATTCAATCAGTCTGCTCTCTGAACCTCACCAGTGAGGCGATCGATCTCAAGCTCACGCTCATATACAATCAATACCAGTAGATTCATCCCAGTGGCCGAACCGTTGATACCGGATACCTGAATAGCTTGTGGAACATCCTTTTGACTTAGGCGTGAGCAATCAGCTACAAGAATACGCTGAGCCATAGACCACTGAAGCGAGTCAATGAGACCGTCGCTTACCTCGTTACTAAGATCTCCATTGCTGGCGCCCAACTTGCTAAATTCGTCACGGAAGGGTTCAAAAACATACTCCTGACTACTGGCAAAGACATTCTCATTACCTAGCTGTACTTGGAAGTTTCGGATGGATGCCCCAGGCATACACGTCCATGGAGCACTATCGAAAGGACTCTGGTACTGAGGGGTGCCGTGGGCAGAAGCGAAATGTCCTGCGCTAGTCTCAGCGAACGGAATGAGAGCAACATACTTAACATTCTTCTTGTATCCGGATACCTGTAACGCAAACGGAGCATTTAGTTGACCAGTAGACACAGCCGGGGAAATACCAGCCACTTTCGTGAACATCTGAGCAAAGCAATCCTGATAACGAATAGTCTTGACGGGCTTTTGAATGATCTGGGTTGAATTCTTGATCGTATAAAACGGGATGTAGAGACGCGAGGTTGTGTATGGGAAGTATTCACCTATCTGACTAGTCGAGGTGAAGGCGTTTCCAAGAGGACCGAAACTGAACAATAGCTGAGATCCAGCGGCCGTCAAAATATCATTCATAGGAGCCGCTGGAGTAATCGTATCGCTAGCTGCCGTCTTGGCTGCAGCGGTTGCTGGAGCTACCATGATAGGGACAGTCTGGCCAGAAGACATGGTAGTCGAGTCGAGCTTCATGGTAGAAGCTGTTCCCGATAGTGCAACAGTTCCAGCGTTGATGCGAAGTCGTAATTTGATCTGAGGATTGGCTACGAGATCGAGTTCCTTAAAGATAGGATGTAGGTCAACTAGCTTGATCTTTAGCATATGAAACCACTTACCCACAGCCTTGTCGTTTCCACAGGACGTGGCACCACATTCCTTGAAGCAGCCACGGCCGTTCTGCTGGAGGACCTGCTTAGTAGCTGTGCTGCCAAACGATGCCCACGAGAAAGCACCACTAGCCTCGGTAGAATCGACAGGGGCAGGGGTATTTGTTAATCGCTTGAAGAAGCCAGGGTTGTAAGTCCATGGTTCCTGAGCCTGAGATAATGTTGTATCGAGAGGTGATGCTACGCTGATCTGATTGTTAGAGTATCCGTCGCCAGTCGAGCTTGCCGAGGCGGTGAAGTTGATACCTTGCCACGAATCGGGATATAGATGCATATCAGCACCATGCTTGGCAACCTCATCTTGAGAAAGCTCAGTCATAGCTCGTAGATTATTCCAGAAGCCCTTGTATTCAGTTTCCGTCACAACCTTCTTTCCGTTGAGCTCAACAGTTAATGAATCAACGATATTGGCAACATTGCATTTGAGAGAGCAGGCGAACCGAGACAGATTGGTCTTGTTAAGCTCAGCAGATCCAGTAGATTTAGCTGTTACTACGTATGAGAGAGTGATGTAGGCATCTTTTAGAGAACCAAACCCACGAGAACCAGTTAGTTGCGACGTGGCGTCGATCGTGATAAGACCCGAGTTGTATGAACCCTGGTTTCCATCCACTACGTATGCGATCGATTTTCCCTTTGAAATATCGATGACTGGGTCGGACTTCAGAGCCGATTGGAGTAGGTACGCATCTGCTAATTGAGTAGTATCACTCATAATGGAAATTATATTCTCTCATACATAGTCTGAGCAAAAATAAATAAATGAATTAGGATGGAGTTTGTGAAGGGCGTTACTTCAGATTATGACCTAGTAGAGCTCTCCAAACGAGTTGGTGTTACATTGGACGGTATATATGAGCTTGAAGAGATCAAACAACCGCTACCATCGAACGGTAACTATCTAGTATTGCTTCGAACGAGCCCTGGGGTTGGGCATTGGACATGTCAGTCCGACGGTGAATGGTTTGATTCCATGGGCACTCCTCCTCCGAGAGCAATAGGTAATATACCTTACTTTGATAGGCAAATCCAAGGCAGTTCCGATGAATATTGTGGCATTTACTGCATACTTTATTTATACGCCAAAACGCACAGCCAGATGTATTTGTTTGACAGATTCACAGATTTGGATACGGATGTTATTTAATTTTCTGATCTTTTAGTTCGTTATGATATACGATCATGTACAAGGAGTTGTCTGTTTCGAGCTCTATTCCAGCGAAGCGCCTATTAAAGGCAGCGAACAGTGGGAATCTATCACTAACCAAAGCTGATCTAGCAGGCTCTGGTGCAACACTTCAACTACATCCCGAGAGCTATGCCAAGGTGATGCGAGCGAAGAAGGCTGGTAAAGGTTGCCGCCTATGTATCACTCGTCATGAAGTCGAACATCCAATGATCGAGAAGAGTGGTTCCGGTATGCATGGAGCATCCATTTGGGGGAAAATTTGGTCTGGTTTGAAGTCAGCATGGAAACCAGTTATCAAACCTGCTCTATCTGCCGCTGCTGACGGTCTTGCAAATATGGGATCAGCGTACGTAGCTTCAACTGGTCGCGACCCAGCTCTTGTTGGTGTAGCCCGTCAGGCTCTTAAGAAATTCACAGGAATTGGTGTTGTTGATGAGGCTAAGCCCAGCCGCCGTAGCCACCCTGCTAAGGGGTCGCCTGAAATTAAGGCCAAGATGGCTAGACTTCGAGCGATGCGTAAGACAGGAGTTAGTCAGAAGCGTGCTGGGAGCTTTCGGCTGTCATAATTATCCTGACGACAAGAGGCGCATGTCAAGTATATCCTTCGGTATATAGTTTGAGCGAAACAATGGGATTTACCTATAGACCTCCGAGCCAAGAGGCAACAATATTCAATCCTAATTACTATGCAACAGGTTCAGATATCCTAACGCTTGAAATAGCTGATGCTTTATATTTGAATCGAAGTGATTATAGAATTAGCTACCTAAGCTCTGTTACTATGGGGCAACCTTCCCCAATGTCCGCCCTGGTTGTTGATGGGAATAAAGACATCACAGGAATCAACTCTATAAGTTGCACTTCGCTTAAGCTTAACGGGACGTCAGTTGATTTAAGCAGTCTAGCACTACTATCAGCTACACCAGGTCAAGCAACAGCATCCAAAGCCCTTATACTGAACTCTTCAAAGGAGATCAGCATCCTCGGGAGCATCGATTCGATCACATACAAGCAGAATGGTGTATCATACGATTTAAGCCGCTTATCGACAGTTCTAGGTACAGCAGAAGCCAGTAAAGCACTTGTCACGGATGCTAGTGTCGGTCTTACGGGGCTCAGAACTCTGACAATTTCTGGCTCAGATGTTAATAAAACACTTATCATTCAGAACGATTCCATGCCATCTGCTGCCAGTCTTAATATCGTTTCGTATTATCAAATGGAGCAGGGTGTACGAGGTTCTGCTAATGGCACGACTCCTAATTGTTATTTCTGGCTGTACGCTCTAGCTGATCGCTTACTGATGGACATCAATGGGAGCATTAATATTGGGGGGACGAATGTAAATGCGACATACAAACTCAGTGTTAGCGGTGCATTGAATTGTAGCAGTCTTTACATCAGAGGTTCAGTTGCGGATCTGTCAAAACTAGGTCTACTCGCTGTAACAACGAATGGAGCAGCAGAAGCTTCTAAGGCTTTGACTACTGATTCTAGCGTTGGTCTTACAGGACTGAGATCTCTAACAGTCACTGGATCGGGACTTAATAAGTCACTTATCATTCAAAATGATACTACTACATCAGCGGCTTCGATGAATTTCGTAAGCTACTATCAGTGTGAAATGGGAGTACGCGGCTCAGCAAATACATCTGGTGCAAATCAATTCTTTATTAAGTATGCTCTTAGTGATCGCTTGATGATGGACATCAATGGCAACGTTAACATTGGAGGATCGTCTATTAGCACCAGCTACAAGCTCGATGTCAATGGAGCACTTAACTGCAGTAGTTTGTACATTGGAGGAGCATCTGCAGACTTATCAAAATTACCCCTGTTGTCTATTTCCACTAATGGTACCGCTGAAGCATCTAAGGCTTTGATTACTGATGCAAGTTATGGCATCACAGGAATACGTTCCCTAACCGTTGTTGGATCTGGTCTCAACAAGAGCCTTGTCGTTCAAAATGATACGACTACATCAGCCGCAAGCATCAATATCGTTTCGTATTCAAATGGAGCAGGGTGTACGAGGTTCTGCTAATGGCACGACTCCAAATTGTTATTTCTGGCATTATGCGCTAGCCGATCGTTTACTGATGTGCGACGATGTGCCTCTGAATTTTCTAGGCACACCCGCAGCTGCCCAGCCGGGACAGCCCGCACACTGATTCGGACTAAGATGATGGTTTTCGAGATGGGTATTGAGTGAGACTCCTGGGCGAATTGATGGTTTGGACTTTGGGGATGCAGATGTTCGGTTACGGAGAGGCTCACAGGTTGGAAGCGTACGCCCTGAATGGGTACCACATTCAGGATGCAATTACGACGCTCAGTCCGACCGCCGACTCCTTGACGGCAGGTATCCACAAGAAGGAAGCAAGTGCCCTCGGAGAACGTATCCCGAGGAGCAGCCTACCTTGACGGAACCTAACATCACCCGAAACACCCTGAAACACCAAGGTTTCCACAATTACGACCCTACCTACACATGTAAACCCCAAGACAGTCTCCCTCATCCTGAAAGTTCGATCGCCTACCGGATACGAAGACTCCATCCGAAGTTATGCCGTACAACCGGAATGTACATCCCGAATGACAATACATCCTGAATGACCAAGCGACTGTCGAAGAACAAGATCGAAGATCAAGTTGCCGATGATAAGTTCAGTCCGGAAGTCAGTTTACTGACATTCAAGCAGAGTCAAGACAGTGCGACCCAAGAGTATCGCAATCAGATGCTTACACCGTGCAAGAACAAGACCAGTGCTGCCGATCTCAGAAGAGCCGAGACATCGCTGATGAGTGTATGCAGATCCAAGTTCGACGTGACATTTCAAGTATAATGAGACCAAGTCTACCCGAGTGTGACCTCACGAAGTAAAGGAAGACCGCCAAAGAAGTACCAAGACTACCAAAACAGAAGAAGAATTTAGAATGCCAAAGAGGTAGAAGATAATTTTAAACAGAGTTTGATTTGTGTCGTGAAGCACAAGTGTCTTCGAGTTTGACCTGCGTAAGTGAAGTACAAGCGTCCCTCGGAACACAGACGACCAAGGGAGGTCGCCGTGTTACCCTATACATCTCGTCGAGGAAGGACTACCTGGAGGACCGCTCAAATCAGGAGGGCCCCAGAGTGAGGACGACCAAGGCTGCGCTAACCGCGTAATAACTCTCAACACGTTCAAGTCGAATTAACTTGGGGACCAGTGGGCTTGAACACTCGGAGTGATCCAGTTATTTTATTTGCTAAGTTGCTAGTGGACATTCCGAGTGTCCCTTGCATTTCATATTCATTTCCCTGCGATCTTAGGAGGTTTGGTAGTGATCACCCCTAGGATTTGACTGTTGATTACTGTGTATTTAGGAAAGACATTCTATTGTTTCCCTCGAGCATTTCGAGGGTGGTGCGCGTAGGGCATCCCGAAATTTACCTGTATTCGGGCGTGCTAACTAACCGACAGGCTGCATATTGTATATTCAAACTCTGTATTATTTTAAGTTATCTTTTGGGAAGAAGGTCTTTACTCGTGATCTCTCAACCCACATTCAGGACCCCCAGGATACGTATAACCTGGAAGTTCTTACATTTTCTGTGTGTCTATCTTAGGAATACAAATACCCGGTGAAACCTGGTCCGCCGAATTAATCGACACCTATAGGGATTGCACAAGGTCACACGCCAACCTGGATCGAGTCTCGTACTTGATCCAGGACCTGTACTACCCGAAAAGTCGGTTCTTCTCTAAGGACCAACCCCCACTCTTCGGGCGCGCTATACTTTGGGCGGTAAAGTGTTCACCCACTTCGCCACAACTGGTGCGCGTGCCCGGATTTGGTTGCCGTGGATTTCACCGACATTTTGTATTAAGTTAGATCTAGATGGTGCTGAGAGCTACTAACCTTACTAATCTTGGGGTTATGAGTGAAGTTGAGAGCACACGCGAAGAAGGTGGACGCGGTCGAGGGCGCGGAGGAGCGCCAAGACAGTCGCGCCGAACTCGTGGGATGCAACCCGAAGCGCAGAAGCCTCTCGACATTGTCGAGAAGGAAGCTCGCGTTCGGAACGCTGCGAAGCGTCGAGCAGCTCGCGAGGAGAAGAAGGCAGCGGAGCCGATGGACGCTCAAGAACAGCCGGATTCGGAGGACACGATTCAGGGGGCGCGCCATGTTTCCCTGGATGAAGTCACCGAAGAGGGCCAGAAGGAGAGCGCGCCGGTTGGCTCTGGCGGAGACTCCAGCTCGGATTCGAGTGTGGAGGTTGTGGGTGTGTCCGTCTCGGATGCACCTGTTCAGGCGTCTGTGGGAGGCGCCGCCGTGGTTGAGTGCCCGACTGAGGAGGTTTTGGTGAAGCCCCAGCCGGATGAAGATGTGATCAGCGTGGACGACGAAGCGGAAGAGAAGATGGTTCCGGATGAGACGCCCACGATCAAGTTGGAAGGCCCATTGTCGACGGTCAAGGAAGAAGTGGTGCTTGAAGACTCGCAAGAGACCTCGCACCTGAAATCGGAGACGTCGCCACCGTCTGACCTGCAAGCGTTGAAGTCAAGCTTCACAAGTACACCCGAAGCCCAGTCGCCAAGTAGATCCCGAATGGAGATCGACTTGACTGTGAATGAAGATCCGGTGGAACGCGAAGCGCCTTTCAGCGTGGACCAGGGGAAGACGTACGTGGCCGATCAAGTTCGTCGTTGGGAACAAGTCACTTTGGAATTCGTGATGTCTCCTACGATCGAGTACACGTGGCCGCACCCGAATCCAGACTTCAAGTCGTGGTACGGGGCGGTGGTGAGGACGTCCGAGTACGTCGCAACCCGAATGTCGATGGCCAGCCGGTCAGAAGCGTGGATTTCCGAATGGAGCCTCGTGAGACTGGCACCAAACGCTGTTGTCGACTTCACTTCGGTTGAGGTGTACCTGAAGGACTTGTCCCCGAGGGAGTGCGTTGCGGTGCTCCAGACGATGTTCTTCGACGTCGGATTCAGGTTTCGCAACCTGATCCCGGAGTGGTTTCGAGCTCATGCGTCTCAAGTAGACCGGAGTTTAGTCCGAGCAGTAGCTGAAGACCTTCAACATCTGCTGACGATGGAGCTCCTGGAATGGCGCGAAGTCACCTCGGGTGTACCGTCGCGAATGCTGTCACCTCTGGATGTACGAGCTTTGACTGACACTGTGGAAGACATGAAGCCGGAAGACGCAGAAGGCGATTCATTGATGTCGAGTTATGAAGCTGGGCTACTTGGAAGCGAGTGTGTCGAGCGGCTGAAGAAGGCGGGAGTCCGAGTGACTCGCAGTCCTGCAAGTTCGTCGCTTGGAGAGCCCGAGCTGAAGCGGCCCCAACACTTGCCGCCACGTCCAGCCTCGATTCCATCGATGAGTTCTCTCATGTCGTACGGGACGTCTGCTCAGGACAGCCGAAGCACTGCGACCCCGAGTGAAGTGTCCAGAACTCGAAGCGCATCGCCGATGCCGAGCTCTGGATACGGATCAACGTTGTTCGGACCGACCGCTTCTGGATCCGAAGAGCCCAACCTCAGCGGACCCGTTGAGTCGCAGTCGTCCGGGAAGATGTCATCTTCCTCATCACTCTGGTCTATAGGAGGAGCAGCGTCGGCTCACATGCCGTACTCTTTCGTTGCTCCACCCGGAATGGTTTTCGCTGCCCAAGGCAGCACTGCACAAATTGACGGGAACGTGAGTGTCCAAGTAACGGAGGCCATCCTCCCGGGATCACCAGCGATAGTGGACCATGACGATGTCGTTATGTCGGAGTCGGGTCGCACTAGCGTTCGGAGTGATCACCGGTCGAGGACATCCCGAAGCCACACACGCTCTCGGAAGCCGAGTCCCAGTGAGTCGTCAAGCGATTCAGACTCGAGCGCAGAAGAACGGAAGCGACGGAGTTCTAAGCGATCCACTCGATCATCCAAGCGATCGTCCAAGTCGAGGAGGTCACCAAGTCGGTCGATCAAGTCGGAACGGACGAGTCGCTCAGGAAGGACGAGTCTATCTCGCATGTCTGGGGCTTCCCAGGTCGCGTTGAACACGATGCGCACGACGCAAGACTTGCTGTCCCGAATGGAGTCTAACCAGGCTCACCTAGGGCAACAGGTCCAGCAAGCCTTCCATGCGATTCAAGCGCTAGCTGTGCGCGGAAGTCCACCGGAAGGACAAAGTTCGCAGAGTGTTCCCGATCGTCCAAGCCGAAGCGACCTGCCACCGAGGCCGCCCGCTCCTGTTCCAGCTGCCCGGACACCTGCGTCACCACGAACGGTTGATGCAGCTCGCGCCGAAGGCGCACATACTGCGCTGGAGTCCGCGCGAGTCGAGTTCGAAGAGCGCTGGCAGCAACGTGAAGCGAAGGTCGAAGCAGAGAAGGTTGCGTGGGTTGCCGACGTGCAGAAGACCCTGAGTGCACAATTGGAAGCTTTACAGCAGAAGATTCACTCTCTGGAGGAGGCGCGCAACAGGGATCAGGAGACCATCCGAGATCTGCAGAATGTGCAAGGAATGCGCTCGCGCAACACTCCTGCAACATATCCACAAGTTCAAGACACTCGTGCAACTTATGGATCTGATCCAGCAACTCAAGTCAAGTCTGAACCCACGCGTGCGACTATGTACCCACTCCCGGGTAACGCAATCAAGGGACACGCAAGTGAAAGACGGGACATCAAGTGCGACAGCGACCTTCCAGCAGAACAGCTCCGGTTGACTCTCCAGTGTCTGACTGGAACAAAGTATGCAAAGGAAGACGAAGCAGTCAAGTCTGAGCAGACGCCCGGGACAAAGTCGTCGAGTGTATCCCGACCGAAGTCTCAGGTGCGAGAGACTAAGCCCGTTGCACCAGAGAAGACGGACGCTAAGAAGCCCACCAAGAAGGACTCGAACAAGAAGCATTCACGCCAAGATGGAGATCCTTCAGGGGCTAGTTCTGGTGGAGAGTCAAGCGACGAAGGCTACAGCTCAAGCGACTCTAGTTCGTCGGACGAGGTGCCTGCCTACACGACGACTGCTGTGATGACTCAAGGAGGTTCGGTAGTGACGCTGAGGACGTTCACTAATACGCTAGAAGACTTTGATGAGAAGCTGTCACTGTCTGCACGCCGCCACTGGTGGGAGCGATTCCTGAATGTGACTGTGCAAGGAGGTTGGACGGATCAGATGAAGGTCTACGAGCTCAAGACGAAGATGTCGCCCGCAGTCCGAAATTGGTACGGACAGCTCTCGAAGCATGTGCGCTCGGAATGGAGCCGACTGTCCAAGGAGTTCAAGCGTGAATACTGCAAGTCAAGGGTGTCAGAGTCCGAGAAGTACTACACAATGAAGCAGTTCAAGGACGAGACCGCATTGGCATTCCTGTATCGCTTGAACTTGGCGGCTGAACGTGCGGACGTGCGTTTCCGGAAGTCTGAGCGCCGACGTGAGCAACACATCAAGCGATTCATCAAGAACCTCACGGATGTGACGCTCAAGACGACCCTGCAGAGTCAGCGCTTCAGGAAGGTTTCTGACCTGGAGTATGTTCTGAAGCAGCAAGAGGAAGTGAACCCGAGTGGAGTGCATTCTGGTCGAGGGGCGCAGCCTCGTGATTTCAGAGCAGATAATGTTGCTCGGAATGGGCCAAGGATGAATCGCCCGAATCGGGCCTACGTAGCCCAGGATGACGAAGCTCAAGGCTCCGATACTCAAGTGACGTTCGAAGACGACGAAAGGGCAGACTTAGCTGCGCTGAGTACGTGCGTTCAGGACGTCCTGCGAGATGGCAACCCGGATGCCAGGTTGTTAACCCGAGAAGATCTCATTCACGAGGTCTATCGCGTGATGAACAGTGTGGGGTGGAAGCCCAGAGACCCAGCAGCTGGACCAAGACCACCACCACCAAGGCAGCCTCAGCAGCCAAGTTTTCGGCCGAACAACCCAGACCGCATGGAGTTTTGTGAGAATTGCAAGAAGTGGGGACATCGACCGGAGAATTGCTGGGCTGTTATGGTTTGCGACCGTTGTCAGAGGCATGGACATCCAACGCAAAGATGTGAGACGAAAGCATGCCTGAAATGTGACCAAATTCACGATGGAAGATGCGAAGACTGGAGAGCTTTCCAAGAGATCAAGAAATTGCTGCAGCAAGGAGGCCTAGCTGACCTTCCAAGCCACATTCGGGACGACATCCTGAATGGCAAGGGCGATTCTGAGGGAGCGCAGTTAAACTACTAAGCCCGCCGAATGGGGATTCGGTACGCGTCGGGCTGAGAAGACCCCCAGAATTGTGTGTGTTAGCCTATGTTGGCCCCGAATTGCGGAACCAGAACCAAGATAATCTACAATGTATGACCTCCCTGATTGACCATGAACCTGTGCCTTTGGAGTGTACTCGTACTTGGTATTCGAGACCTCCACTCCCGGCCGAACCCGAAGGACCAGCTCAATTCAAGCTGAATTTCGGAGAACGGTACGGATGGTGGGCACATCATGATGAGAAGGAGGACAAGCAGCAGGTTGCTACGGTTCACGGTGCGGTGAACGATTTCAGGACGCAAATACTGTTGGATACCGGAGCGACTGTGAGTATGATCAGTTTGGATCTTGCGCGTAGACTCAAGCTCAAGTTAAACTCGCAGAAGCGAATCAAGGTGTCCGGCCTAGGAGGCGTCCCGACTTACATCACTGCAAGTACGCAGATCAAGGTTACTATGGGAAGACGTGTCGTCTACATCCTGGATGTTTGGGTAACCAACATCGGAGAAGGCGTTGATGTGCTTTTGGGAATGGATTTCATGTATAGTGCTGGAGTACGGTTATGTATCCGTGAAGGAACGGTGGCGCTCCCCGATGAGGAGTCCGTTTTGATGTATGGTTACATGATTCGGAAGCACCGTGAGCGGAATATCCCGATCACTCCGTTGCAAGACGTTCATCTACGTCCTGGGGAACATGTGAATGTAAAGATCCGGTATGGTGAATGTCAGCCACTCCGAGATGTGGTGTGGGCTAGCAGAGGTGATCAGTGGGTAACTCAAGTTCTGTATGGCGCTAAATCGTGGGCAGTAGCCGTGAAAGTGGTGAATATTTCCGATAAGGATCTCTGGATAGATTCGTCTACACCCGTTGCTCGAATAGTGGAGTATGGTTGCTTTCCAAGAGCAGGGCGTTTTGTGCGACCTGGAGTACGAAGGTATCAGGAATGGCAACATCTCATTTACGAGAGTACTCTGTCCACGCAAGCTAGGATGCGGAAGGAGCGTTATGAGCAGGCCCTTCGGGACACTGCTCCACCTTCGGTCCCGAAGCGTTCCTATCAGTGGCCTGCGAAGATGTTGATGAGACCTCAGGCCAAGAATGATGAGGTTCGAGTAGTCCGACTGCATAAGCGACCAATGACCGTAATTTCAGAACGCGTAGATGGAAGCGAGCCTGAGCTTACTCCACAACAGGGATGTGACTGCGAAGAAGCCACTAAGTACAGGACATTACAAGCGATGGAGTGATTAAGGACTCCGACAACGTTGTGTCCTCGACAGATGCGATCGCGAAATCGCTCATTCCGGCCAAGGGGCGTGTCAAGGCACCCCCCGTGATCAGCATCGAGATGCTGAAGCAGATTACTCCGGAGTGGTCCTGAGTTTCGATGGAGCCGCGAAGACGTCGACGAGGATGGCAGCTGTGGTTGTGTGCTGTGGCAACTTCCCGAGTGGAAGGTTCTGGACGCCCGAGGCTACATCTGGATGGCGTTACTGTAAATGACGCGGAATACTTTGGATTACTACGCGGTTTAGCTATGGCTCGAGATCGAGGAATCCAGGATCTAGTGATAGTGGGAGACTCGAGAATCGTCATACAACAAGTCCAAGGTTTGATCAATTGCAACCAACCCAACCTCCAAAGGAGATTAGCCGAATGTGAGGTATTGAAGAAGAGGTTCAACAGTGTGCGCCTGGTTCACGTTAAAAGAGAATTTAATCAGGCTGCTGACTACCTGACCTCCAAGACACTAGCATTGGGCAAATCCTGGGTGGTTGAGGAAGACGCTGAAAGAGAACACCTGGAAGTTGTGTCGAGAATTCCAGAGCAGCTTATGAAGACGTCTGACGAAGAGGCAAAGTCGAATTTAGAAACGTCAAGGAATATCCCGAATGTCGTAACCATGGGAGTCTTAGGAGACGGTGCTCTTCACGGACCTGAGAGTGAGCCCCTTCCCTCTGCTGCTCGAGTACTGGCGGCGTTTACCCGATCCAGAGCTCGCACGAGGGAGGGAGAGTCCGCTCCACCCATGGGACCCCTTGAGTACCAAGCTGAACGATGGAGACGGATCAAGGTGCATCAGGAAGGAGACCAGTATCTCTCAGATATCATCGCCTTCCTGAAAGACGACCTGGAACGTTTCTCACCGAAGCGTCTCAAGAAGATTGCGAAGGTGGCTGATTTGTTCGCTCTGGATGTTCGAGGAGTGCTATACCGACTTGCACGGTCAACCCGAGGCCGACCGCGTGACGCCGGAGACGAGCTCAGATTAGTGGTCCCGGAATCACTCCGAGAAGACATGCTCCACTATGCGCATGAAGATTTCCAGGGAGGACATCAGGGGATTACCCGTACTCATGAAAGACTGCGCTCGGAGTTCTACTGGCCCGGGATGTATGCTGACGTGGAACGATTCGTGAAGGAATGTGTGGATTGTGCTAGCGGTAAGGGGTCACCCCCGAATGCCGGTCCTTCACCAGGCAATATTGAGCCTACACGACCTTTCGAGGCCGTTTCTATGGATTTCGTGACTCATTTACCAGAGTCAGTCCGAGGGAATACGTTTCTGTTGTTATTCCAAGACATGTTCTCCGGATATGTGATGTGCAAACCAATGGCGTCGACAACCGCTCAAGATGTCGCTGAAGCGTATGAAGAATCCGTCTTTCGAAGATTCGGAGCTTCCTCAGTAATTCGGCATGATCAAGATCCTCGTTTCATGAGCGAGGTCTTTGCAAGATTCCGAGATCTTATAGGGAGCAAGCAGAGAGCGACTCTCGCGTATCGACCCCAAGCGAATGGCCAGCAAGAACGTTCAGTGCAGACGGTATTCGGAGTGTCAAGTCGTTTGTTGCGGAGGCAGATCAGTCGGATTGGGATGAACACGCCGAGAGGCTGATGTTCGCCCTGAACACGTCATTCGATGCAACCCGCCTGGACACACCGTTCTATCTTGTACACGGATGGGATGCCCAAGGAACCGTGTCCGCTATGCTGGGGACCCAGACCTTCAACTCTCCCTGAGCGAACAGCTTATGAGTGGAGAAGGAAGTTCCAGAGAGACTACAGCTACGCACTTGCTTGTGCAGAGGAACTTCAGCGAAAGGCAAAACGTGCGCGTTCCGAGGAACAGACTAGGAAGTGGCGTGAGCTATCTGACCGCCTAAAAGCTGGTTTCGAGAAGGAGATGCAGTTTGTTGTATTTCCAAAGGTGCAACCTGGATTGAGCCGGAAATTGGCACCTTGTGGCACGGACCGTTCAGGATTGAAGATGTTCGAGACGACTTTCGAGTAAGCTGAAGGTTTAAGACTCGGGATATCGAGTGAACCTTGGGTGCACATCAGCCGACTTAAGCCGAGGCCATCTTCCCTAGAAGGCCCAAAGTTGAAGTCGAAGTTGAAGACGATGATGATTTTGACGCGGCATTATTACCTGAAGATAGTTGGGCCAGACAATGCCGAAGACGAGTATGAAGTGGAGAGCATTCGGATGTGCGATGGGTTAAACGAACCCGAACGTCCAAGCGATCCCGAGAGTACCTTGTCAAGTGGAAGGGCTATGCCGATCCAGAGTGATCCCAGTGTCTCAGCTGAGTTGTGGGGCGTTACTGTACGAGTTCAACAAGGGAGCGAGGGCCAAGGCGAGGTCCAAGCTATGCAAGCTGGGGATGATCACCC
>VOQZ01000581.1:0-22288 GCA_008079305.1 Phytophthora palmivora
TGTTGCTCACTTAAGTCCCGCGCTTGGCGAATAAACTGGAGGAAATCTCGAAGTAACTGTAATTCTGATGCCGCATGCGCGAAGTAATCCAGGAAATGCCGTAACGCCAAAGGTGAAAGATGTCCAATGACACACTCTGTGATTGTCGAGACAATTCAACTACCTTCGTTTGGAAATCTAAACTGAAAATCGAGGGTGTAGGTCTAACAGGACGAAACTCGAACAAAAGTGAATCGACTCCATCCAGTGCCTCAAAAACCATACTAACCACGGTTTGTTCATGCACAAGTTTTCGAGGCACGACAGCATTCGGGTCCGCCGTATTAACCACCGCTTCACACAACAACCATGGTCGGTCCAACGTAAAAGGCACAAGCGTATTGTTTTCCAACACACACATCGAAACATCCGCCTCTTCGATCTCCACATCCTGTACAATAACTTTAGGATAGTACCGACACAAAATTTCATCCTGTGCCAACACGTCATCTGACAACTCGGTCCGTTTCCTTCTCTCCATTTCTTGTCGACTACTAACTTGCTCTGTACTCTCTGTCGACATCATCACCTCTTGCATATCGTCTCCTGAGCTTCACTTGGTCTCTTGGCATTGCGTTGACGAGTGTCAGCACTGTGTTCCCTCTCCACTACACTTTCATCTGCACTCATATCCCAGTCACTCTCGTCATCGCTCTCATCCCAAGCCTGGTACCATTCGTCATTCGTGGAGATCTGGAATAATTCATCAACTAATTGGTCCTGCATGGCTTTGAGTTGCTGTTGCTTGAGTTGCTCCTGTTGCAGCACCGTCTTCCATCGACTAGTGGCGTCCATATCCACTGCCACATCTTCGTCCGTAGCGGTCGTTGGGGACGTCGCCAGTTCCAGTAGCAGCTTCAGGACTTGGTAGTCGCAGTGCGGGGCCAATTGCAACAGTTTCTCGGCTCGATCTTCGAGTGAATGGACGCGGAATTTGGTCGCAAGCGCCTGAGTCTGAGCCGCCACGTCTTGAGGTAGGAGTCTGCGAATCGATGCGAATAGAGCTGCCCCACGACGCGATCCGCGCGCAGTAAAAGCTTCTCATTGGAGAGTGAGGTCGCGCTTCATCATGAGACCGATTATTGTCGCTAATATGCGCACAGAGCTGCTTGGCGAGAGGCCGCCACTCCTTGGTCCATGCCGGTACTGTGGCATCTTGATTACGATTTAGATCTGAAAGTTCAAATTAGACAGGTGATTTAGAATTCAGATATATTTGGTGTGCACCACATGATTTGTCCTTATTCTGAACACTTCGAATCAGTGCCTTCAACTTGCTGCTTGTCAAGCTCGGTTGGTTCAGATGGAGTGTTGATGGTTGTGGGATGATCGATGAGGAATAGAATAGCTGCTAGTTGTCCGCCGAATGTAAAGTCTCCAGTTATAGTTTTGAGGAAGTTGCAGTCCAGTTGGTTGAACGATGTGCGACCACGAGGTGAGGTTGGAAAGAGAGTTGGGTGACGCATTGGAGATCGAGGTGAACCGGGTGGAGAAAATGTGCCGACGCCAGAGAACGAGGCGAATCGGCCACTGGATGAACGCAGCAATGCGTGTTGAGGTGACGGCGCGTCAGCGTTAGTTCGACGCAAGGTGCCGGCAAAGTTGAGGTTGTATTGCTTGCGGTAGTCTTGGAACTCCAGGTCCGTCTTTTCGATGAGATGATCGACGTACTCGATGGGATCGAGTTGAAATAACTTCTTCATAACAAAGATTAGTAGTGCAGACTCCTCACTGACATCGTCGTCTAGTGTGGAACTGTCTGTAGAGTTGGTCGTGTTTTCTGGAACCATTTTACGAGACAGCAATGCAAATCGTGGCCATTGCTGAGCGTACCGCTTCACTGTCTTGTCGAGAATCTACAATGTATCAAGATCAAAGTTAGTATCGCACGAAACTTGCAAGAAGGATAAACTCACATTGCGTTTTTCCAGTGATAAGGTCTGCAGATGCAGCTGAAGCATCGATTGAGTAACACTCCGGATCTGATCGATGTGTTCGTCACGATGGATGGTTTTCAGAATTGAGAGAGCTGGCTTGAAGTAGTCTACAGCTCGAAAATATTCCCCTAAATCTCGAGATATGTTTCCCAGTTGTAGGTATGACATAATCATGACTTCATGGTTCGGTGGAAGCACTTCCTTGAGAAGGCCCAACCCTGTTAGTGCAATTCCGTAGGCCGATTCAGCAGCTGAATTCCCGCTTACTTGTGTACGTAAGTTTGCAACCAGGTAGCAGCACTCCGCTGCATACTCCTTGTACACAGGTACGTCCTCCACGGGATCTTGAAAATGTCTCTCGTACACAGAGAAAGCGTCTTCCAAAACACCTATTATCGCTTCGCCGTCTTTGGAGTTAGCTGCGAGCATCAATACTCCTTGCTGCCTTCTGATATCAGCATACAGAAGACTGGTCTTACCAAAACAGTCACGTACGAGTGCCACACAGTCCTGTAAAATTTCTACTGCTTGCTCAGGTTCACCCAGGTCACCGAGGATTTCTGTCATTGTCATATATGTATCACAAAGCAGTGGATGAATATGTCCAAGGTGCCACTGGATGGGTTCCAATGCCTTTGCAAAATACTCCTGCACACCCGATATGTTACCCATTGCGTGCTTCAGCTTCATGAGAACCGTGTATGCTCGTGTCAGCTCCGCATGATTGCTAGGAGAATCTTCGATGGCTAAGGATGCGAACTGCCTTGCTTGGTCGCTCAAGTTCATTGTTAACGAGATATTTGCGGCGCAAGTAAGCAAGTGACATAGTGACAAGTTGCGCTCATCGCATGGTGAGGTTTCCAGGATAGAAATGTGGAAGATGATTGTTGATAGTGCACTACCGAACTCTCCCGTCGCGAGGAAGGTGTCCGAGCTCTCTAAAATTTTCTCGCATGCAGTCGTAGTTCGGGCCAATAATACCGTGATGGGACTTATGCATTGAATGCACTCAAGTGCGAATGGTTCCACACCTTTGAAGTTGAAATTCATGTGGTCGCTGAAATTAACCCCCGTCTGGAATTGGAGGGCATGGAACAACTGCGGTAAATGAAGCAAGTCCTCACTGGCAATGGTATCCAGATTCAGCACATCTCGTGAAATACCGAATTTGGCGTGTAGTTGCGGTAGAATCCTCTCCTCCCAGAAAACTTTTGAATCAACAGATGACATGCCGAACACAAGATTGAAAAATTCAATTGTCACTTGGGAGGCTTGTTCTTGAAGAGCCAACTTTGCAAGTACTCGCGCTGTCGCGGGGTCCTTTTGATAAGAATGTTCTTCGCCAACACTGACGCCACAATTCTCATCGTTTTGCATTTTAGCCTGCCTCAAAATTGCAGCAATGGCGTCCGGAAGAATAATTCGGAGTGACGCTCTGAATTCTACTTTGCACGCCCGAGCTACCATCTCCACAAGCAAAGCACGACGAATGTGCTTCAGAGACGCCAATTCGTAACAAGAAGCAAGGTAGCGCACATTGATGCCTTCTCCATGCAATGCTCGTGTCAGCGATCTGCTATCTATCACTTGCACGGTTGCATTCTCGAGGTCCGCAACAAATTCCGGGATGACAATAGTGTGCAAGCATTCGCGCGCACTAATGGCGGATTGTTGGAGCAGTTGTATCTCCAGGAAAGATTCCTTGGACGTATTTTGATCTACACACGGTTTTTCTTCCATTGGCACATGGGTGTTAGAGTGAAGTGGTAGGTTGTTCCCATGCATCCGAACGAACTCGGGTCGCATCTTGTACACCAGTATCTCATGAGCGATTGCATCAGGTTCGTCGCTTGACACATCAGCTGGAATAAGGTCAACAAGGTTTTGTAGCTTGAACGCTGTAGCACCATCTTTTGTTTCAACAGTAAATCCTGCACTCACAGGGAAAAAGGCAGGCACAGTGGTGGAGCCATCAGGAAATGAGGCTTTTTGCTCGTCGCTATGAGTATGTAGACTGTCTGTGAGAAGCCCAAGGTTGTCGAATACAACTTTTAGCTGGTCCCACAGCTGCTTCACGTGATTCTTCTTCGCCTCGTTCATCAAATTTCGCCGTATACTTTTCAGCGCTTGGTGCGGTGAAGCGATTACGAATGCGCGGAATCCGAGGTGGTCAACGGTGCACTGAAGGGGGACCTGAAGCAGTATGTCTTGTAAAGTTGATTGTGTGCCGTTGTTGGAGTCCCCGATTGCCTCATGTATTGCCCTCGCTGCGCGGATTTGATGGCCTACCATTGTGTGAAATGTGGCCATCGACGCCGCACTTTGTCTCTTCTCAAGAGATATCCCCCTTGTGGAATTGATCGAGCACAGATAAACCAGAAGCCCGTCACGTTGATACTTGAGCACCACATGCTGCAATGCATTGCACACCTGAACACCGTCAGTCGCAAAAAACTCGTCATCTTCGAGGCTCTGAGGCAACAAAGTCTTTTCCGTGTCTTCTAATGCCATTTCCGTCACGATCTCACTCACTAGTAATTCTGCAGCCTGGCGAAACTCTGCTAGCAAACCTGATACCACTGAACCAGAAGCGAACACGTCACCGGAAGACTTTGTCGACTGGAGGTCGCTATATCTTTGATTCCAATCAGTTTTTCCTTGGCAAAATAAGCGTTTTGATGCGGAAACTCGCTCACTTGGCAACGGGGAGAGCTTTTATTTGTTTCTTCAGGTGACTTGCATGGTTCTGTTGTGATCTGGTTGTTAGATCGCTCCGCTTTCACTCGAGCCATCACGTCTTGTGCACAGTAATAGCTTTGGAGCCAGGTAAGCAACCTCGTCTGAGTAATTACAGTATGATGACACAGGTCAAGTTGTTGCTGCATCAGCGCTAGCTCCGAGTCTGTACCCTCCCAACCAATGTAAAAGAGCCAAAACAGCAAAACAACTGTGATGTAAGAAACTACTCCTTCATCATGTACAGGTCCATAAAATCAGGGTTCGTTTGAAAAGGATATAGTTTGAAGCAGCCCTCGAAGTTTCACTGCATCGATTTTCCCTGTATGTCGAACATCAATCTGTAGCAATACCATCATTTCACATGAGCAACTAGTTGATGTCATCTCTTCAGTACCATGCCGTTTAACTGACCTCCGAGAAGGCTTCAGCAGCTCGTCGAATCTTCTCTGTGATACTATACGAATCAACATTAGCACTTCCCGTTGTTTCCACTCAAAGAAATGGGTATGGTTTGTACACTGGAGAGACGTGAGTGTCAACTGGAAGACAAAGTCGCGTCTGCGAGCAGGAACAATGAACAATCAGATGCAAATCTCTCAGTTGCCATCCGACATCTTACCGTAAGCGCGAATTTCCATTCAGCCAGTTCCTTTTCCGAGGAACATGCAAACGTCACGGGCTTCGATGACTTCTCGATCGACTCGAGTTGGAATGCAAACTTGCGGTTTACTTTTTTCTACATTGCAGCATCATTTGACCCATCAGTCACTACATTGGAAGCTCTAGTTACTATAGAGTGAACCTCGTCAGCCACTACAAACTTATAGTCCATAAGTTCGAAGGTGATGCTTCGACGTGAGCTTCCAAGTGAGAAAACCTGCTGCTCTACAGCCATGGGGAAGCACTTGAGTATGGTGCCATCCAGATGTACCCACTTCTCGGTCCATTTCGGGCCGAATAGACCAGAACCGAGCTGCATCAAAAGCAGAAGGCAACTATTAGTACACTGCAATGTATATAACTACGATAGAGAGGCAGCACCTTGTGTAACTTGCCGGACTTGGGCTCCATCGCTGCTAGATCTTCACTGCAGTCGTCGCCTGTTCACTTCAACCTATATCGGTTTGAAGAGGTTCTTCAAAACTATTTCGAGCATGTGATGTGGTCCACTGTATGCATGTTTTTGAGTGTGCCACACCGACGGAATGCGTTGTCAAAATACGGTGCTGCGATTGGTAAATTGAATGACAAATCCCGTACGTACTTCAATTGTAGCCATGTCTAGGAACCACACAAAATCTACGATCATTCCGTAATTTGCAGCGTTCGAGACATCATGAGTGAGGTAACGTGGAGTAAGGAGGAGGTGATCAAGGCGTTCGAGGACTCGGGCAACCTCAAGTTCCTAGAGCACATCAATCTGTCCAACACGAACAAGTGCTCGGAGGCGTCTCCCGCCTACATCTTCTACATGCGCGGCCTACAGTGCTCGCGGGACCCGCGTCTGGCCTACCACTTCTGGGCTAACTACGCAGGCCGCCACCAGTTCCATCTGTTCACGGGCCAGCCCAAGGACGAGTGCATCAACGCTGTGATCTACCTGTACGTCCCCAACCTGGACGACATCGAGAAGAGCCTCGCAGCCGTTGCGGACGAGCTCAAGGACACCAAGTTCGCCTTCGAGCGCATCAACCGAGGCGCTGAGACCACGCGCGAGTATCCGCAGGAGAAGTGGCACGAGATGTTCGACACCACTAAGTACGACCACCTCAAGGTGAACGACCCGTACGGAAATGAGCTGCGGCTCAATGTTACGCCACGTAACTATAACTCCATCAACTTGTCGCTGGGCAAGACGCTGCCCGTGACGAACGACGTTGAAGGTGTGGCTCAGGGTCTTCCGTTCCTGTTGTACCCATGCCGTCCGGGCATTGCTCAAGGTATCTCGCGCTTCTTTGAGCATTATTTGGGTGCTAAGACGACTGTCACGAAGAAGGACAATGAGGAGCTCTACCGCACGACGGTGTTCTGTGGTCCTCTTCAGGCTATTGTCTTTGATGAACAGGAGTCCCAGAAGGATAATAAGGGAGAGTATGATGGACACCACGTGTGCATCCACATTGACCGCTTCAAGGAGTTCTACGACAAGGCTTTCAACGAGTCTATGCAGTGGAACAATGTGCTGTTCTTTGACCGTTGCGACACGTGGTTCGAGGCCAACCGTGACCAGCAGTACCGCATCCTGCACTTGATCGACCCAGTGGACAAGAAGTTCCTCATGTCGTTCGAGATGGAGATTCGCTCGGCGCAGCACTTCCGCTACCTCATTCACCGCAGCGACGTTACGGAAGAAGAGGAGGCTGCCAATGAGGTGCTCCGCAAGAAGAACCTGTAGATTTGTCGTGCATATTTGCCGGCAAATGTTCGTTCTAGGCGCAGCATTTGCCTGGTAAGTGCTCCGTCGATTGAAGTGGTAATAAAATGTGACAATGTGCTCGCAATTCCAAGTTGTTCAGGTACTGGTGTAGTTGACGTTGGAACAGCTTTCAAGCGCTGTATTTTTAGGGAGTCGATGTAGCTTTTAAGTTCCTCAAGGTGTTTGCAAGCAGCACTGCTTGGGAAAGATACTTCTAGGATGCAGACTTCTGTAGTGACTGATGGTCCCAGGTTATCACTGACATCAGGAAAGGTTCCGATGCAGGCAGCAGGTTTGAAGCGATTTCCGACATTGCGCAAGAACTCTTTCCTATGTCAACTACAGGACCAAATGCAATTTCACGTGGAGACTGAATCACAGCGACAGCGGCAGAAACAAGTGAAGGAGATTTATCGCATCTTGCAGCGACCACCAGAGACTCGTGAGGGACATGATATCGATGAACTGTACGACTGGGTACTCAAGAATGGTAGCACCAGCAAAATCTTCCAGGGAGCTCAAGAGATCATCTGCAAAACAATTTGTCGCGAAATGACGCTACTGGAATTACCATCCAAAGGTGTTGTGTGTTACCAAGGCGATTACGGTGATACGTTTTACGTGGTTATCTCTGGATCCGTGTCACTCTTCATAAATGCAAAGCCCAAGCCGAGAATCTCACCAGAAGAAGAAAACAATAGCAACAACAACGATAAAGCAGATGAAGAAGAGGTGAAACTACAGCCAGATGAATATGGCACATTCATCAAGCATATCACCGATGGCGGTACTTTCGGTGAGCTGGCTGTAATGGATCCTACGGCACGTCGGTCATGCACTATCGTTTGCGATGAGCCTACATCCTTCATCTGCTTGAAACGAGGGTCTTATCAACGACTTATCCGCATCACGAACTCCTCCCAGCTCGACTTCACTCAGATTGAGTTTTTAGAGACGATGTACTTCTTCGAAGGTTGGCCTCACAGTGAGCTCACACGACTGTCAAATCGATTACGTCAAGTGCATTATCCAGCAGACAGCTATCTTTCTCGCATTGGTGCCGAGGCCAATTTAGTGTTCTTCATCTACGCAGGTTTGGTTCAAGAAACAGTGCCGATGATTCAACTTTTAAACGAAAATGGCAGTGTTCACCGCTGTGCCGAACTTGAGAGTAACCTAGCTAAACGGAGAATGCAGGGTCTAGGTGGGAAACGAGCTACCCAGCAACAGCGGCGCACGGAACTCGAGTTGAGTGTATATCAAGAACATGATATTTGCGCGGAATACCCGATTTTTTTCAACAAGGCATCTTGCAGCACAGACTTGCTTGCAGGTAAAGTTCAGTGCTTCTAACGCATCATTATTACGATATCAGTTTAACATGTTTGCTGTACAAAAGTTACCGATGTGAAGGCTGTCGCGATGGATGTACGTAACAACAACCAAGCCTCTGTTAATGATACCAACTCACGTGTTGTTTTCATTTTTTCATCTATACCAGAGAGAAACGTGGAAGGAGTTGTTCTACATGCATGCACTAGACCATATCCGGGAATCCTTCAAAAAGTTCCGCAAACTGGCCGAAGCTCGAGAAAACTGGCGCAAAACGCGAGTGAAGCTTGCTCTTGCGAATCCTGGATTGATCCTTACACTGTAAGTTCGGTCAATGTTCATATGTGTGAGGTAATTCTAATGCCACCAACCTTCAGCTCTACAAAGGCTATGATGCAAGATGGGAAGTGTCTTTGCGGCTGGTGTGGAAACCAAGATCACACAACAGGAGACGCATGTTGCCCGGGGTTGGCAGCGTCGAAGAAGAAACAGGAAGACCGACAAAAGACAGCGGAGGCAAAGAAAAACAAAAAAATGGTTGAATTTACCACAAAGGTGCAGGCTGCAAATGATAATGTTCGCGTGGCACTGAACTTGATTCAGCCGGTTGGACTCCAACTTGGAGAGCCCCAAACTGGAAAGAGAACAGTTATGCCTTCTAGTAAGCCTGCGGCCGTGGTTCCTGACGGAGTATCGACACATTTACCACCAGAGGGATTTTTACGACCAATACCTCCAGGCTCAATAGCTCCACGAAAACTTCGGAGCCCCAGCATAAAGATTGCTGCACAAAATATGTTGTCTATCGACGCTGTTCCTGCTGCTTCAACGAATCAATTCGAAATACACCAGACTGAAGTCATCCTTGAAAAGAGTACCAACAGAACCGAACGACAAGACTCAACAAAACAACCCGAAGGAAATCAGTTTGGAACGCCAAGGAATCAATGTAACATCGTTGGTCACAGGAAGCTCGCAATCTCTGATTTCCCGAAACTTGAAAAGGCTTCGGACAGTCTTTATGAGCAATATCAAATCTCGCTTGAGAGTATGGATGAACAGAAGTTGCCCCCCATCAAGGTCGAAGACGTGAGGAAAGGAGTATTTACACAGGACTTGGCCGATCAATACAAACACGAGATGGTGCGAAAAGTTAAGCGGATGTCGTCGATGGAGCAATACATCGACGTACGAACTAAAGTTCTTGGAGACATCACTGCTGCTCATGAAAGCGGAGATTGTCACGAGCGGTGTCGACTTCCTCGAAAGCCGAAAGTACCAAAGGCCAGCCGCCGATTAATAAACCCGAAGACAAAGCAATTTCGGCCGGACCGCTTCAACAGAAAAATCAATCGCATGATGAGGAAGATTTGGAGGAAAGAACACTCGCTGCCGGTTGTCGAAGAAAGTCTGCGTGATCCGTAGCATGGTCAAGCTGCATTTCATCCTAAGGCCTTGGATGCCCTGGCAATTGCTATCAGTTCTACAAGAAGAGGTTCGAGTTCGTCAATTGGCAGCATCGTAGCAGCATCGCAGAGTGCCTTCGTCGGATCAAGATGTGTTTCGAAGAAAAAGCCGTCCACACCAACAGCTGCTGCCATTCTCGCGATCGTCGGGATAAACTCGCGATCTCCTCCACTCGTAGTAGCGCCAGCATGTGCACCACTCGGTCGTTGAATACTGCAGACGAATGATGGGTTAGCAAGTCTTCAGCGTACTTGAAATCTAACTTCCATCCTTACCTATGGGTGACATCCTGAACAACAAGACCATTAGACCGCCCCAACTTGGGAAGATTTCTTGCATCTACGACTAAGTCTCCATAGCCGAACATACTTCCACGTTCGGTCAGAATGAAGTCTACAAATCATCAGCACGTTAGTTCATCAACCAAAATCAACCGTTCTAAAACGAAATACCAGAGTCTTCTTGTGTGATTGCAATTTTCTTAGCAGCAAGGAGCTATAAAATACAGCCACACATCAAAGTTAGTCTTGTCATCATTTGCAGTCACCTCTATCCACCAAGCTCACCATTGTCTCGGCCGAGAGCATCTGTCCCTTCTTCAGGTTCACTAGCCTCCCTGAGTTCGCTGCAGCTACCAGAAGATCCGTCTGTCGACTTAGAAATGCTGGAATCTGGATGATATCGACCACCTCTGCCACTGGAGCCACTTGGTGTGTCTCGTGTACATCCGTGAGCACTGGCAGACCCGTCGTCTCCTTCACATTTTGCAGCATTTCCAGTCCATGTTCCAGTCCAGGACCTCGGTAGCTACTAAGATCTTGACGGTTAGCCTTGTCAAAACTCGCCTTAAAGATGACAGGGATCTGTAGGTCCTTATGAATGGTGGCCAATCTGCATCAATGGTCAGTCGACGTTTGTGTATCATAATGAAAATGCTCCGCTGCAGCAGCACGTACCGATCTGCAATAGCCATCACAACTTCCTCAGACTCCAGCACACATGGTCCTGCAATGAGGAAGAATGGAGACGCCTCACGGAGCGTCTTAGCTAGCACGCGGCGATGCATCATCTCGAATGACCACAACCGTAGGAATGGCGAGAGGTTTTGTGATTTGTAACATGGCTACATATCTTTGGACTATAATGGACTATAAAGGATCGCTGCGCATTGCGAGCGTCCCGTACTCAGTCGAGTCCTCGTCTTGGCTGTGTAGTTGTTTTGAGCTCGAATGCATTTCGTACGGAGAACTGACGGCAGCATCTTTAGTGTCATGCTCCATTTCCTGCATTTCTGCAGCTTCCGACTGTCCACGATTCCGCTGGATCACCTCACGCACTGCGTGCTTGAACGCCGTCTCATCGTCGTTGTTCTCCAGTGCTGTAATGACCATATTGGCCAGTCGATCGACTTCCTCCTCTAGTTCTTCGTCGTCATAAATTAATCTCATCGCTTCCATTTGGAAGCGTAGCATATCGCAGACACAGAAGATGATGGCTACATACAGTGCTGGACCTCTTTTGATGACCATGTTCTTGTCCAGCACCAACTCCACGAACGCATAGACCCACATAGTCATCTTGAATCCCATCAAATTGCGGTCAAAGTTCTCTGGATCAGGACCGTATTTACCTAACAGCTTGGCGCTGTAGAGTAGTGTGACCGTACAGAGCAAAGGTACCCATGCCATGTAGTATGTGGTCTGCAGCTCTTGTACGTCACGTTTTGCAGGATCCGGACTCTGAAAGAGCGACACCACTAGCAACAGTGACAGATACAGCTCCAAAGTGCATACTACAAAAGGCTTGATGGAGTCTTCGTACATCTCCGAGAAACGCTTCCAGAATTGCACCATCTTGCTTGACATCATCGTCCAGGAGACAAATGGCTACTTTATTAGATCAAATATGGCTACATTTCGAGTACTTATGTAGCCATTTATTGACTTATGTAGCCATTTATCGATTGGTCATTTCGGAATGGGGAAGTACGTGTACTTCGACATATCCATCGGTGGCTCCCACGCTGGGCGCATTGTATTCCAATTGTATCCTGGTCTTCCCAAGACGACAGAGAATTTCCGGTCATTATGCACTGGAGAGTGCGGACTGGGACGTACTACAGGCAAACCTCTGCACTACAAGAAGGTGCCATTCCATCGCATTATCAAAGGCTTTATGCTACAGGGTGGAGACTTTTCGAACCGCAATGGAACAGGTGGTGAGTCCATCTACGGGGCGAAATTTGCAGATGAGAGCTTCAAGTATCGCCACACCAAGGCGGGGTTACTGTCGATGGCTAATGCAGGCAAGAACACGAACGGTAGTCAGTTCTTCATCACGACTGTGGCCACACCACACTTGGATGGGAAGCACGTGGTGTTTGGAGAAGTGGTGAGCGGAATGGATGTGGTGAGAAAGATGGAGAATGTGGAAACAGTGGCTAATGACAAGCCGGCACCGATGCAGGCAGTAGTGATTCAAAATTGTGGGGAATTGGAAAATGTGAGCGACTCTGGATCTTCAGATTCGTCAGATGAAAGTGCAGAGGAGAGAAAGAAGAGAAAAGCGCTGAAAAAAGAGAAAAAGAAAATGAAAAAGCAGGAGCGCAAGGACAAGAAGAGAGCTAAGAAGGAGAAAAAACGAGCGAAGAAGCGTCGCTATGAGGGTAGTGACGATGACAAAGAGCATAAGAAGTACCGTCAGGAAGATCGTGGACGTACGAGTCGGGAACGAGTATCAGCCTCGAAATACCGGCAGAGTGAACGACGGGAAAGAACCAGGAGCCCGTCGCGGTCGAGATCGAGGGATCGTGCTAGACATTCAGACGGTAATCATGGGCGGCATCGCAGTCGGTCTCATTCGCGCTCTCGATCTCGCGCTCAATGGGGAAGAGGTGGGGATGACTACTCACATGCTCGTAGAGAGAAGAAATCGCAGAATTCTTCGCGTGAGCATTAGGGTTGATCATGATGGATCGTTTTCCTTACAACAAACATTTGACAGTAGCTGAATTTGATGATCATCAGCTCATTACGACAATTGCCGGCTCGAGGAAACACGACAAGATGGGAAATGGCGTCACGACATTTACTCCGTTCCTATATCGTTTTGTGGTATCAAGCAAAGGGAATAAGCTCCGAATTTCACTTGAGGAACGAAAGTGTAAATGTAATGCCATAATGTGAAAAGCTTGATAATGCATTCTTCGACAAAAATGCTGTCTTGCGAGACTTCTCTGTAGGTGTACCAGAATGAACAGTAAGAACTCCTCACTTGTGAAGATATGAACTCTTGTTCTTACATCTATGCTTGATTCCCTGGTATTCCACAGAAGTCTGAATAACTGTATGGATACGGCAATGATGTGGATGACTCGGATGGAGGAAAATGAATACAATGAAGCTGAAGAAGACAGTGTGTTAGTGCTAAATGTATATGAGAATCTTCGAAATTACATGTACATGCAATACGATTGATAGCGCGAGTTACCTCAGAAAAGCTACAGTAGACCTAAAGACAATTACAGATCAAACAAAAACCGCAATTGACCGCACATTTCTATTGTATCAGTGGGTAATTCCCTCGAGCAGTGGGTTAAACTGGAGCCCGAGTGCAACGCCAAGGACCAGCATGTGCGGCAAACCGTTTGCAACAAGGTTTCCCATGATGGCAAGGAACGGAAGATACAGCGCTGGGTGGTGGTGATCCAGTAAATGAAGCAGTGGAATGTTGATGTCCTTCCAGAATTCATAACCACCGTTCACGTTGAGATAGATGACATGCTCGCTGCCGGGCACACGGGCTTCGAAGGGCGTGAAAGCACGGCAGAACGCAGCAAGAAAGGTCGTCAAAATGCACGATCCAACAAAGCTTGAGCCGTGCATACCACCATGGCCGGTCGTGATCTGTACAAAGTAAAAACTGGTTACAAGGTTGGGCAATAGCTAGTTTCATCATTTCTTCACGTACATATAAGCACACGGGCAGGAACCATAGGTGGTGGGATGCGAAGAATGTCTTGGAGAATGAGCGGTTTTCGGGGTATGTGAGGTATTTCATGGCACCAGTCACAAACTTGCCGTTAAGAATGAACGAACATGTGTCGATGTACCACAACAACTGATCTCCCGACACCGTCACCATCTAAACAACATAATACACTGTCAACATTCAAACTTGGAAAAGGTTTCGACAAGTACTTACCGCCACACCAACCAAGAACGGCTTGGAGAAATAAAGTGCCATTACCACAAGCACAAGTGACACGTTACACGCCCACAGCAACTCATACAGAATATAGGTGCCTGTTGCATTAGCACAATAAAGTTAGTGCCAAGATGACATCAATTTGTACCGTGAGCTGTCCGCACCATGCTCGTAAAAGCGGGAGATCCCCATCATCACTGTGTAAAGTGCGACGAATGCCCTCACTTTGCTGTGACCATGTAGACAACATTTAAGTTAGAGACACCAGTACCTCCAACAATGACACAAATGCACGAACGGAAAGCTGAAGTTCTCGTCCTGGTCGTCCGCAGCGAAGTAGTCATCCATCTGCAGCGCCAGCCACGAGACGCCAGCGTAACCCAGTACCAGCACAACGAGGGCGCGCGGTAGGTCCTTCTGAGAGACCTGCACAGGCACAGGGGGCGACGGCATACTCAAATCGATCTCTATTGACAAATGACGTTCGTCCTGCATAATGTTTACGTCAAACTCGTACGACCTTCGTGCAACATTCTTCGTCTACTGGTGACGCGCCGTGTGTGACGCGCTGTACTCCTTCAAGTAGCGCTGCAAGTCCATGCTGTTGGCGTACGTGGTGGCCTGTGCTACGCCTCGATGCAGATACAGCCGCAATAGCTCGTTCGTATAGCGCAACAAGTCCGGCATAGCTTCCTGTTCGTCGCCGTTGAAGCGTCCGAGTACATACTTGTCCATTGCAGTACCTGATGGTGCTCCACTGTTGCCTCCTGCAAACCAGTATGGCGCGCCAACGCCAATACGAAGGCGAGCAAAGCGTTCCGTACCTGCACACTTGATGATGTCACGCACACCGTTCTGACCACCTGGTCCACCTTTCGCCTTGAAGCGGCACTCGCCAAACGGTAAAGCCACGTCGTCTGTGACCACAAGCAGTTCGTCTTGTCGGTTCAAGGCCAACGGGTTCTTTTTGAGTCGCCAGCGGTGCGACTGCATGAAAGCTCTCACAGCAGTCCCCGAGCAGTTCATGTATGTGGTTGGCAGCAGCAACGCAACGTTCACTTCTTCATGAGGCACACCCTCTTTCAAAGTCCGTTCCTTGGCACGCTTCGACGAGCGGTTGACCAAGTCGTCAACTGGGTAAACGTAGTCCTTATTAGCTACATTCTGCTGGAATGAAATGCGAAATCGCGCTACATCTCCATGGTTCGCTGTTTCATGCTGCAGCTCCAAGCGTTTTCCCTACAGCAAATACTTAGCTTCTAACCACACAATCCACCACCAGTCACGCACCGTCACTTGCGAAGCGTACGTCTCTAGGAAGTGTTTCAGCACAACAAAACCAATGTTGTGTCTGGCAATATAGCATAATCAGTATCTCATTGTCACTCCAACTGCACTAGCGATCGAGTTCACACCTGGTGTTGGTGAACTTGTCTCCTGGATTGCCCAGTCCCACAATGAGCTTGCGGACGTGGTCATATTTGGGTGGAGATGCAGGAGTTGCAGTCTCTCCAGTGACTGAACCATTGCCACGCGATGCAGAGAAACCACTCACGAGCAGGTTACCGCTCTGGAGCAGCGGAACTCGCACTGGTCGATGCCACACACGCAGCATATCAGTGAATACAGAGCTCCTATTAGTTGTAACGGTTCATCAAACGCATTATCGTCCAATCAAACGCGTTGAATGCTTGGACGCGAAACGACGCGAGCATTTCAAGATACTGTAGCAACATGAGTGATGAGGCGGTATGATCGAAGGCTGATGAGGCTGCGAATTGCGCTAATTAACTGTTGTTGCTGTGTAGGAATACTTAGTGACTTATGTGGACGACCGTCCAGAAGAGGCCAAGTACTTGCGTCGTGAAGGTGAGGTGAAAATCGCCTATGCCAATGGCGACACGTTCGAAGGGATGATCGGTGAAGATCGCTTAAAGCATGGAGAAGGGAAGTACACGTGGAATCAACGCGATGCAGAGGGGGAATGTGCGTAGTAGAGATGCAGCTGTGTGCTGAACTTGCTAACTGACTGGCGGCTGTTAGTGTCGGTCCTCGCAACGTTTGAAGGGACGTATGTGAATGGCAGCAAGAACGGACTTGGGAAAATGACGTTCGCCAATGGAGACGTGTATCATGGTGAGTGGAAGATGGACAAGATGACCGGAGAAGGATCCTTCATGTATGCGAACGGAGACATCTTCAGTGGGAGGTTCGAAAGCGGTATTCGCTCAGGTAAAGGCACGTATGAGTTTGCAGCCGACAAGAGCCTTTTCGTGGGAGAATGGGCTGACAACACCATCACGAACGGAAAGTGGGTCTTTAAGGACGGTGGATCTTACGTTGGACGCTTCGAGAATGGAAATCCCATCGGGAACTGCATGCTGAAATTCCCAAGTGGTCTTCAGCAGGACGGTGAGTACATCAAAGCACAAGCGACGAACGAAGCAGGCGAAGAGGAGACTATACACAAGTTTGTAGGCGGAGCGATCGTTAAAGTACGCTAACGTGTGTGCTTGCTGACAATCAGACCAATCTGAATCAAGATAATTGTATCCAGCAAGTATATGATTCTTTACACCCTTCGGCACTGCAAGGTTTGTTCGAGGTTATTGAATGTACTTGTTCAGAAAGCGGCGGTGGAAATCATTGCGGATGGTATCATTGATGAAGCGTTTCTTCACCTCCGGCTCGTTGCGGGATTGATTCTTGAAGACCACATCGTCATTCCACCTGCGCTTCATCTTGGCGCTACCTGTCGCTTGTTGCTGCGTCAAAGGGTTCCCTTGAAGGATTTCTTCACGTGACTGTTGTTCTGCAGCCTTTCGATCCTCTTCCTCCTTTCGTAGTCGTTCCTCTTCACGCTCCTGTTTAATTTTCTCCAGCTCTCGCATCAGTTCAGCCTCTTCGTCTTCATCATCACTTGCATATGGCAACAGCACATAGTTAGCTACAACAGCAGTAGTCAACAGCATCCGAGACCACAAAACCTGTCACTATCGGATTCGCTAGACGCCTCCGAATCAGCACCATCATCTGCATCATCATATTTGCTTGCCACCTTCTTCAACTGCGACTCACGCTCATCTGCCTCAGCGTCACCCAACAGAAGAATCTTCTTGTTCTCCTCAAGTCGTCGCAGCTTGTCTGCTCAATAAACAGCACTAATTAAGTCCATCTACAGCTCCAGCAGCTCCAGACCATAATAAGCACGAACCTTGTGCCGTGTCCTTCTTCCGCCCCTTCTCCAGCTCGTATTTCTCCTCTTTTCTCTCCAGTTCTTCGCGTAGATCCAGCAGCTCCACCTCATTTGCTGTGCCCTGCCCTACCTGACTGTAATTTACATCATTTAAGTAAGTCTCACTCTCACAGCCGCAATCAAATACCGCACGTACCGCATTTTCAGGCGCTTGTGGGCCGGCAAGTCGCGCGCCGAGACCTGATCACTCAACTTCCCTGACGCACATTCCACGGCGAGTTAAGGGTTAATACGACGAGACAGGACGCTGCAAGTTAGTGTTGTTATAAACAGAGCTAATGCGCACCTCCAGCGTGCCATCCTCCTTCGTTAGACTGGCCTACAGCGGCGTGCCAGGTCGGACGGTGTGCAGTCGTCATTGCCAAGAAGTTTAAGTTATGCGAGTTGAAAGTTGCGTAAAAGTTGCGGATCAAACCAAGCAACTTAAACATTTAGCTAACCAATCATCGTTGTTCATATGTAGATCTTTACGCATATGTTGCACTAACTGAGACTGGATTTAAGGTGCTGGCTCACTTTTGAATCTCGGCGGGAATATGTCGACGTCACTGCCCCAGGCCAAGGTGCTGCCCTGGGGTCAGCTTGAGGAGCTCACCAAGGGGAAAAGCTTCGATCTGTCGCGCTCCAAGCACTGCGTCGGTCGTGTCCTCAATCGCTGCGACATCCAAATCCCATACAATTTCATCAGCGCCTTGGTACGTCACCTCGAACCTACTACTGCTCGACGTTCCTAATGGAAATACTCGTGTTTCTCTCGTCTATAGCATTGTATCATTAGATTACAGGGCAAAGATGATCATGGAGAGCCCATCGTGGAGATTGAGGACGTCAGGTACGCTGCGGTACCTTCACACGTGATGTGATACGAGAGTTAACGTGTTTTAATTCCTGTGAAGTAGCCGCAACGGCTTATGGGTGAATGATGAGAAGGTCGGGAATCGAAGGAAGAAGCTGCTGAAGAAGGGCGACGTGATTAAGTTCTCTGGCCCTAAAAATGGTTCGTGGACCAGCTTTTGCTCTGGATTCGGGTGGAGATTAACTTGTACTGCTCTGCTACGTTGTAGATGGGAATAATGTTTCTTACAGACTAAAGATCTTGTACGTTTTGTAGTGTTGTGGGAGATTGTAGATTTAGGTGTGAGAATTTAAGTTTTTGTTGCTGTGTAGACCTAGTGGACTGACACAAACGAACGAAGAACTGCACGCACGACTAAGTGCTGATGAGATGTCCGTGGCTGATCGCACTCGCAAAAGGACCCATGATGAGATTCAGGGGACGCAGAGTCCAATGAAGGTGGTGCGTTCTCCACCACGACCACGAGCTGTCAAGAAGATGCGGCAGGTTGCACAGTTGAGTCAAGAAACAGAGAGCCAACATGCTGATGACCCCACTAGCACCGCCACCGCCCAACAATCGGCACCAGACAGCAGCTCTCGAGACTTAAGTCACGTGACGTCGGCACGGGCTGCTGGTAAAATGCGACGCCGAGCTGACGTCCCTGCTCCTGATAGCAAGATCGCTGAAGTTCAAAGAGAGGTCGATCGTATGAGGCAGGTCTTTGTGGAACAAACTATAGAATTGAGCGACACGAAGAAAGAATTGGCGAAGGTAAACCAAGAGTTGAAGACGATGCGCGAGGAAAACGATGCGCAAAAGAAGTCTCATGAAAAGGATTTAGACGATCAAGCTGTTTCTGATCAAAAGAAGGAGATGGACGAGCTACGACAGGAGCGTGATAGTCTTAAACGGAAGCTCGAGCAGATGATCGTCGAAAATGAAGCACAGAAGAAATCTCACGAGAAGGATTTAGAAAAGGTGAAAGATCAAGCTGTTTCTGATCAAAAGAAGCAGATGGACGAATTGCGGCAGGAGCGTGACAGTCTTAAACGGGCACTCGAGCATATAAGCGTCGATCCTAAGGCTCCACCTCAAATTCGAACCAATGCTGAGTTGGAAATTAAGGTATGTTGTGTGTTTTGTTGATCAGACTGATCCGCTTGTCTGACGAAAACGGCTTTCAGGTTCTCGAACTTCAGCGAAAACTGAAGTTTGCTCAAGAAGAATTAGCTCTTCAATGCCACCAGGAATCACTAGAGTACGTTATAGTGCATGCGTCATGGCCTGTGAAGAATCTCACCGTGCTTGTTTGCATCGATAACAGAACTCCACCCTCCAAAAGGCAAATTGTCCAGAAGGAGAGAAGCAATCAAGCGGAACACTCGATTGTCGCCCGAAAACAAAGTCTGATAAAAGTGGCCCAAGATCTGAAGGAGATAGTATCAAAATTGACTGAAGACTCCCCAGATCCCCCGAACTTGTCGGGGTCAAGTCAATCCCAAGATTCTATCGACCACGGAAATCTACGCAGCGGTCGTCGCAACTCGCAGCAGCTATCAGGCTGTTCAAATGAGAACTCAGAACCATCACCAGCTGATCAGCTTTTGGCAGTCGACGAGGAGAGCAAGAACGGCGATGCATCCAATACACTATTCGATACTTTTGGAGCGCGAAGGCCAAACTCCTCTACTGGGAGCACTTCCAGTCGGTCCACTTCACACTATCTCAATCGCATTTGTTTCGAGGGAGGCGACATGATGATACAGCGGTGGAAAGCAAGGAACAGCAGTCTGGTGAAGTCGCGGATGAAGAAACAAAGGGCGGCATCTAAAGTGCGCGAAGTACTATGAAGTAGTAAGTTCAAATGTAGATCCATTCCAGCAGTCGCGTTGATCACAGAGGGATTTCAACATGTACGTGGCGAGACAGCAGAAACAGGTTGCACTGACAGGTAAGAAGATTCAACACCGAACAAAGGCTAAGACACCTCAAGAAACGATCTTCAACTTGGATACGTATCTCGACAGAAGGGATTTCGTTGGCGCACTAACATTGCTGCGGGTTTTAAGACGTCAGGATGATGAATCGGCTCGAATGAAGAAAAGGTCCTGAACGCAACGATCTTCGTTCACGGTATTTGAATACGTGGTGGGTGGCGTATTGCCACTTCCACAGTGGAGACTTCGGTGAGGCGTTAGGACATTTCGAGCAGTTGATTGATAGTGCATCGAGCGATGCAACCGCGACAGACCTGAAAAGTTGGAGGCTGAGCCGCGCCTGCTGCTTATTCTACCTTCAAAACTTTGAGGATGCCGAACATGCAGCTCTGAGCAGTTCACGAAGTGCTCTGTGTAATCGACTCCTGTTTCTCCTTGCGCACCGGCGACAGCAAGGTGAACAAGCATTGCTAGATCGATATCAACAGCTTTCGCGAGATTCTGTCGAGGATCAACTAGCGTTGGCAGCAACAAGCTTCGCACAGGAGAATTTTCAGGAGGCTGCTGAAATTTACAAGAGACTGCTTCAGAGTCCAATAAGGGAAGTCGAGACAGCGGATCAGCGCTGCATGTGTATTTGGCGCTGTGTTATTTCAGACTGGGGTACGATGATGTGGCTCTGGAGTTGTTGGCAGTATACTTGGTCGGCCACCCCGACAGCTTCTTCGCGACCAATTTGAAAGCGAGTTGCAATTTTCGCCTGTACGGTGCCAGGGAAGCGAAAGCCATTCTAGACGACTATGTCCGACGCTTTCCGAATCACCCATGCACTCAAGGAGCTCTTGATACACTGTTCTCGTCTACACCAAGCTCGGAATCAGGTTTGACCGACGTGATGCGGCACAACATGACCATATTCCGAGTTTCAGATCGCGAAGCGAACGGTATTGACAAGCAGGGCTGTGGCTGAAAAGATTTTTAGTCCCTTGGTGGGTCATCTCGGCGAGGCACAATTAAATCTCGTTTTGCTACATCTCAAGCGCCGTGAGTATCACAAAGCGTTCAACTTGGTGGAGGACCTGGAGCCACGAAACACTACGGAGAAAGCAATAAAGGGAGTGTTGCATGCTGTCATTGGCGAACAAACTCACTCCAAGGAACATATTTTTTTGGCTGAAAAGTACTTCAATGCTGCTGGTTCATCACCTGATGATTGTGATACGATTCCTGGCGTCAATGCATGGCATCGTACTTCATGCTGCGCAAGGAATTCAGTGATGCAAACGTGTACTTGAGCTCTATTGCGACGTATTTGAGTTCCGACGATGCATTCAATTGGAACTATGGCATAGCTCTGCGTCGACAGGATCGTATCGGGAAGGTGAAGAGGTGTTGCTGCGAGTAAAAAGCTCTGAGCTTCAGTCGCAACTGATTCTATGTGGATGGCTCTCACGTTGCTACATCCACAATGGTCGTGCAGCTCTAGCATGGGAATTATATCTCAAGATGGAGAATTCACAGACAGCATTTGTCTTGTTGAAGCAGATCGCTAACGATTGTTACAAGGCAAAACAATTTTTCTATTCTGCCAAAGCTTTTGACGTGTTGGAAAGACTCGATCCAGATCCAGAGTATTGGGAAGGCAAACGTGGCGCTTGCATGGGTTTCTTCCGTCAACTCGCTACAGGACAGGAAGGTGGAAGTGATGAAGCTCAGTCACACCGATGTGATGAAGTACTCAAACTACTGAGCAACTCGAAGAATGTGTTGGAAGCTATGAATCTTGTGGCTGTTGTTCGCAAATGGACATCTTCATTCTTGTCAGCAGCCAAATAGTAACACTCAACACTACCGTCGTCCTACAAGGATATGTTGGTTCTACTCTTCTCCATCCGGTGAGGCGTACCAGTCGTCATGCTGGTAGAAGGGGCGTTGCAGTCGCACGAGCAGTCGATTCTCCAGCAAAAGTCACAATAGTCACCACATTCGAGTCTTCCTTGGGCGTGTAAATGCTGTGTCTCGTGGTAGATCCACGAAGATAACTGGGAAATAATTGCCTCGCAGCGCCTGCCAATCCAATCATACGCGACACCACTGCCATATAGAAAACTGCTGCCATCT